>JAGFNX010000518.1:0-17977 GCA_017657125.1 Scopulariopsis brevicaulis
GGGGGGGGGGGGGGGGGGGGGGGGGGGGGGGGYGGGGGGGGGGGGTTTTTTTTTTTTTTTTTTTTTCACGAGTTTCCTTGGTATATGGGTTGTCTTTTACGGTTTGGGACTGGGGGCTTTTGTCATTTTTGTTCTGTGTTTTTGGTGAAGCTGGCGGATAGACGGGATAGCCTTGTTTGAGTCTTTGGGAAACGGGGTTTAGAGGGACTAGCTTGGTGAGCAAAGGTCTTTTCATCTTGAAGTGGGGCTGCTGCAAAATGGTGAGGGGGTAGATGGGGTGGGATAGTGGGGGTGATGAGATGGGGGTTGGTTGGGGGAGGTTGAGGATATACCCCGAGCGAATGAGGCTTTTAGGCGTTGGTCTCGGATATCGCATCATGCTCCTTCTTCAAAATATAATTGGTTATCTCACCTGGCAGTCTACTTCTCGCCCGGGCAGCATCCGGGGGTTGGTTCTGTCCTGGGAGTCGGGTATATACATCGTGGTGAGCGGGGTTTCCGTAAGACTCAGGTGAAGGGATGAATGTGTTGGAGCTGGATGCCGTGCTTTGTTAAGGAGCTAGTAGTACCCTCTCTGCCTTCCTAGGTAGTTTCTGCTCCCAACTCCCCCCCCCGGGTTGTGCCTGCTCTGCCTTCCTGGGTAGTTCATGCTCTTCCTTCCCAGCAACAGTTCTCTCCGACATCTGCTCTACGCTCCTTTTGCATGCTAGGTCTCCTGCAAGGGGCATCAAATCATCTCCCGCCTTGGTAATGAGCGGATGTACACCCAATCGGGTTCTCCATGAACATCTCACGCACAAAATGGAGCTCCAACGTCCAAACCGCCTTTCTGAGGGCTCCCTACATACACCCTCCGACATGCCCACCGATCACCACGTAAGCCCGTGAAACCACCAACACAACCGTACAACCATCCCACCGTCCCACAATCCCATCGTCCCACCACCCCATCGGAGAAAACACCAAACCTCGGTACGTCGTTAAACCGAACGTCAACCCCCTCACACCACACAGACCACCCCCTTCCCCACCTCCCGTACCTCCCACTACTCTCTCTCGTGATACCTCGCCGCCCGGGGCCGCCGACGAGAGCAGGGCACGTATGTGGCGAGTTTTAGGCCTATCGTGCGAGGGACGATCGGCGTTGGGGGTTTGAGCTGCGCGGCTTTTCTTGGGGGGCGTGGTACGGCTGTCTGGATTTGGTCTCCGTTTAGATGGAGGTGGATGAGGTCTCGAGGACGGGAATAAAGTGAGACAGACGGGCGAGACGGGAATACGCTGATCAGTCTTGTCGGTAGAGACGGTGCTTGTTGCTCTGGCGGTGGCGGTTGATACGTGGCGACAGACATGGACTCATTAGCTCGAGAAGCTCCTTGTTCCAAGGTCACGGGCACCGTAGGCCTTGACCGCCGAGGTCAATTACAATCAAACCAAGCTTTCTCTGGGACCCTGTTTCTAGCATTCCCAACTCCTAAGGATATCTGACAGTCCTAACAGTTTGGCTAGAGATGTGAGCTTACAGCGCATCGGAGGCCCAGGTGGATCCTCGCCGTACCTTTTCCTTCCGTACCCTCTTCCCTTCTTTCCCTTGCGTAACTTCACCCTCCCTTCCCGCTCTTTCCTAGATCTGCAGCCTCACATCTACCTGGCTCCTTCACGGGATTCCCCAGACCCATTCCTTGGAGAGAAGACGGTCGGGACTGCTCAACCAAGGCTTGTCGACATTCCTCTCCTCCCACACCGTGCCCCGCACGCAGATTCCCCTCGTCTCGCCAGTGGCACAGTGGCACACTTCGAACTCACCGCGAGACCGGTTCCAGCAACAGCGGCACGGGTGAGACGTGCGGTTGGGGTGAGTCCGGCCGTTAAGGCCGGAAATGTAAGGGTAGAAACGACTAGAGCTGCACTCCACTCGGCCGTGAACCCCGAGGAGAGCCCGATGGCATAGGAAAAACGTCTCTTTACACATGAACCCCCCCCTCGGGGGCCGAGCATTCCCTGTAGTTTTGCAGTTGTGGAAACGGTCGATAGTCGTTGTAACAGTGGAGCATGAAAATGCGCGAAAATGTCTTGCCGGATAATTTCATTGTGTCGAGTAGCCTGTCGACCTGATCATCGTACGCGGGGCTCTCCCGGCGGAGGCGATGGTAGACCTCCCGGAACATGTCCTCGGTGGTCAATCCGCGGTTGAGGTTCACCAAGACCTCGTCGTCGCGCCCACGGCAGCTGTAAAACGAAAAGTGCTCGACATTGGGCCGCACGACGAGGTAGTCTCGCCAGCCATGCACGGGGACCTTTACAAGCTCGCCGGTAGCGAAGACGCCGGTTTGAGGATGCGTGGCGATGCGCCAGGCGTCGCGGCAGACTCTGAGGAGGCCGAAGGGCTGCCGGACAGCGACCCAGTCCTGGGGAGGCTCAAAGTATGGCTTGAGGACGTGCCTTCCGCCCTCGCTCTTTTCGGCAATCCAGCGGATGGTGTAGATACGGGTGGGGTTGTTCTTGATGCCAGCTCGGGCCCATTCCACCTAGAGCTCCCAGACCTCATTCCGGACTTCGAAAGGAAGGCGCGCGAAGTTCCGGAAGCGTGATCTGGGCGGCGTAACGGACAGTTCCTCGGAGTTATCGGAGCGCGAGAAACAACGCGTCGAATGGGAGGGGCGTGTAATTGCGGGATCATGATATATGTGGCCTAACAATAGCGTCCTCAGAGTCATCGGATCGCGAGAACAAGGCGGCGAAGGCTTCGGTGTCGAGATGGCGGAAGAGATTGACCCCGTCGTTCTGGCAGGGTTCATCATCGATGGATAACCGACCAAACTCATCAGGCATGGCCAAGTAATTCATCGGTAAAAACAACATGGGTGCTTTGAAAGATATGGTCAAAGAAACACGGGCGGAAGAGCGCCGAGACCTGGTCTGGTTGCGGTGTGTGTCCGCGAGGGGTTGAGGCCCAAAAGACAACGGTTGGCGTGGGGGTATATGCGCAATCCGAAAATTCACAGGTAGCAAGGCCATGACAAAATCCATTCAAGTGAAGAACATACTCGTCTGGGGGAGAAAGGAACACAGACGGGAGAATGAACACCCGCGGATGAAAGGACATCAAAGGGGGAGGAGCAGGTGAAGGAGAACTGGCAGAGGAAGGGGCACTGGAGGGGGAAAGCACTTATAGAGGAAGGAGCACTTGCAGGGGAAGGAGTTCAGCAAGAGAAGGAGCCCTTACGCTCCGGACATCAAGCGACTCGAAAAAGGGATGGAGGATGTGGCCCCTCGTACGTTATTGGTCTTATAGAGGTCTGATCTGTTTCTTGGGAGCTGCTTTATAATATTAAAGGCCATGCTGAGAGTGTGAACCGATGACTTCCATCTTCACAGACGGTGATGAAGATAGTGAAGCAGAGAGGGTTGAATCTCCGAGACTCGACCAAAGAGGTTGCTCATACAGAAGCACGAAAAGGACTCCAGGAAGAGCTGTTAGAGCCCTCGCGATAAAAGCACATGGTAACCGAGCGGATACTATAATAAGAAACACTCAATTATTTTGATCGAATATAAAACCTAACAAATGTATCATTATGTTCTTTTCGAAACAAACTCCGATGAAGACCTGGGACGGCATAAAGGGACTCCAAGCATCGTTTCTTCACGGTATACATATCTTCTCCATAAGCACGTGAGAGTGAAACCTTCCCCCCGGCAGCATCAAAACGCGCCAGTCTTTCGTTGGTGTAAGTCTAGCCGAACCAAGCCCAAGTTCAAAGCAACTGGGAGAGGCAGGGGGCCTTCACAATATGCTGATTTCTCCGCAACGCCGCCGGCGTCTCGTTGATGACCCCTTCACAGACGTTTCACATGAGGCCGTCTTCGCGCATGGTTTCCAAAACCTCGATTAGTGCCGGTCGTTCGCCGAAGATGGTCTCACCGTATTCCCACTGGCGACACTGGCAGTCCGGCGGCTCGTCCTCCTCGCCCATCTCATGAGGGTAGATCTCGATGGGAAAGTAGCCGAAATCCCTCGAGGTGCGGACAAAGGGCACGGCGCCGGGGAATAGTAAAACGTCCGTCCCGGGGTGGTCGGGGTTTCCGCAAGGCAAGAAGACGTGGAACTGGTGAGCGTGCAAGCCGGTATCCTCGCAGAGGTGGAGGAGGACCCACAAGTTAGGGGACCGTCCGTCGTTGGTATCGAAGTAGAATGCTTCGGGAAACAGGACATTCCTGAAGCGGAACCCTGTCCGCTGGACGGCGGCCTGGAGGAGGTCGGTGTCCTCGTCATAAGGGGGCATTTCGTGGCAGACGTAATGAGCGATCTGCCTCACTGCCCCGGATGTGCCGTTGACAAGAGAGATGGGCATGTTGAACCACGGGTTGTCCCATGTAAAACTGTGGAAAACGAAGACGTCCCGACATGGGTGGACAACGACGCGGCGACCACGGTCCCTGCCGTCGTAACAGTCATCGACTGACCCCAGCTCGTCCATGTATAGCATGGGCAGGCTTGCGTAACGGCCCTTGGCTGGGTTGAGGGCCGCGGCGCGTGACTGGCGGCAGACTCCCAGCATAGGGTTGGGCCTCTTGCTCTTCATTTTGGGTATGACGAGCTCGTACTCGTCCATCACAACGTACGGGACGAGGATGAGGCTTCCGTCCTTGAGCTCAGGCTCCCAGTATATGTACCAGATCATGCTGGGACCCAGGGCACTATCCTCGATGCAATGAGAGAATATCTTCTGAAGGATCTCCGGTGGGAATGTTTGGGAAGGGGGATTGGCGACGGTCGACGAGATCTCATCCTGGTGGCTTGAGCGATTCATATCGACGGTAGGCGATGTCTGTCCACGGAGATGGAGGGAACAGTTGGAAAAACGGAGGGGGCTGACGGACTTGGGAGTCTGTGCTGCCCTTCTTGGAGTTTCTGCCTGGATGAATTCTGCTGGTTACTAAACCATGGCTGCTCTGAAGCCATCACACCTGGAGAGGACGGCACGTGCCCTCGCAGGATGGGCCTGGGAGGCTCCTTCTTCTGGATGCCCTAGGGGGCTCCTTCCTTAGGATTCCCTGGAAGGCCCCTTCCTCGGGATGCCGTGGGTGGGGCTTAGGTCATGATGCCACTCGGAGCCTATTGGAATTTACTGACAGCCCCTGAATTCCTGATTTCAATAGGAGTCCGGGAAGCTTCAATAAGAACTAATAGCTGCAGATATACAGGCGCATGAATGGAGAGAAAGAGCTCGGCTCATGTCAGATCATGGGTTAGCAGTTCCATGTCCATGGATGAAGGCGGATGTGTAAAAGGCGGCGGAGCGGGGCAAGTTCGATTTCATTCATCGTGATGTGTACTGTACCTCCTCTTCCATCCTCCTTGTAACCCCAATATCAGCTGCTCTTCACGGTGATTGTATTAAAAATGCATGGCTCTTCCCGCAAGATATTGCGCCCTACCTGTCCCCTCCCCTCCACCCCAAGGTATGCCTCACTTAGACCTCTCCACCCCGACGGTCAATGGCTATCTCGCCCGCACGTCCGCGCCTGAGACGAAACCACAGGAGAGATGGCTAGCAGGACACCGGGGCCGAAAACGGCTAGCGAACGCTGCGTACCGGACTGAATGCTAGTGGTCCCACGTCTCCATGAGCTCGAAACCAGCTGAAGGGCAGAGTGAGGAAGCAGTATTTGTATGGAAAGGGCACTGGCGGAGAAGATACACTAGCGGAGGAAGGCGTGATAGTGGAGGATGGAACGTTGAGGCAATACAATAGTCCTAGCCAAAAAGAAGCCAGGGATATCTTGTTCAAGCCCTTACGACACCCACGGTTATCGAACGGAGACTGCAACATGAAGCACTTATTAACCTGGGCTAACGCAAGAACTGGTAAACACATAATTATGTTCTCTTCAAAGCAAACGCGAGTAAACGCCTCAAACGGTCCAACAGCGGCAGTCCACTGTCGACCTCGAATAGCCCCCAGAGAACATACCTCCTACCCGAGTACATGGACGAAAAAGAGCCCAGATCAGCCCTCAACAGAATAAACAGGCCCCGATATTTCCTCCCCGCCATCATAACAAACTTGGGATCCGAGTTCAAAGAGGCGAGAGGCAAGAGTCGGCGAAATTGATGGAGGGGACGCGGGTCCGCTTCCTCAATCTTGCTGGTTTAACTCATTGTCCATACCTGCTTCACGCATGAAGTCAAGAATTTCGAAAATCCGCGGTCGGTCGTCGAAGATGTCTTCGCGCTCGTGCCACTCGAAACACTGACAGTCATCTTGCTCGTGAATTTCCCAAGGCTGGGGTGGTGGGGGGCCCAACGGGAATAATTTCAGGCGTCTGAAAAGGCGGACGAAGGGCCCGGCGATAATATCGTATTCTTCTAGGAAGTCGACATGGAAAGGTAAAAATACAAAAAACAGGTGGGCGCGCGGGTCCGTGTTCTCGCAGATATGCACGAGGACCCATGGTATGACCGATCGTCCGAACCGACTGTCGATAAAGTGGTCGATAAATAGGACGTGCCTGAAGCGAAAACCGGTCCGTAGAGCGGCAGCTCGGAGAAGCTCCATGTTAACATTGTAGGGGAGATCCTTGTTGTGGAAAAACTGGGCGATTTCTCTAATGGAAAGCGCTGTACCGTCGTTGAGAGCGATGTGGTACGAGTCCAACCAGCTGTGAGAATAATAAGGATCGGAGAAAAGAAAGACATCTCGGTGAGGGTGGACCAGAACAAGCTCGTCAGTAAACATGGAATTGTCAGCCGTGATATAATAGCAACCCTTCGTCCACAGGACGGGCAGACTAGCATATCGGCCATTGGCGGGGTCAAGCGCCATGGTGCGGGTCTCGCGGCAGATACACAGCATGGGGTGGAGGCCCTTGTGTGTATCAGCGTCGAAACTCGAAAAGCGTTTACGACGCCTAATATCCTCGCACCTCTTCTCACCGATGGAAGAGTCCTCGTGGATCACGACGTAGGGGACGAGGATGCCGCTTCCGTCAAAGTCGGTCTCCTTCCTCCAGTAAACGGGCCAAAGGGTACTTTCACCATCCACGTACTTGTCGTTGAGGAGGAGATTTTCGAGTATCATTCGGAGAAGCTCCCACGGGAGCGTCGGGAGGCGGGGTCTAGCAGGGGACGACGGGACCCTATCTTCGGAGCTCAAGTCGTCCATTTCGACAGTCAGTGATCTTCAACCACGAAGATATGAAAGGAGGAGCCAGGGACAGAAGAGTCGAGCTTGTTCTTCTCGCACTCCCTGGCTCCTAGGGCCTTGCGATCCGGTTGTTTGGGGTGCTGGGATTGCTTGCGGCGGGGGTTCGAGGTTTGAAATGCGTGTGTGTGTGTGTGTGCTTTTGAGGATTGCTGCCTATATGGACTCATCAGTTATGAAGCTGTGGGTGCAAGTTGCCCTAGAAGACGGCACGTGGTTTTCCTGGTTCCGCCTGGAACGCTCCTTGCTCAAGCTGCTTTGGAAGACGGCGCGTTGCTTCCCTAGTTTGTCCTAGGACGCTCCTTCCTCAAGCTGTCCTGGAAGATGGCACGTTATTTCCCCGGTTTGGCCTGGGACGCTCCACCGTCAAGCTGCCCTGGGGACATGACGGAACTCGGAGTCCATGAATTTCCATAGGCAGCTCCTAAGTCCCGCATTACACATCGGGAGGCCGGGGAGCTTTGGATACGAAGCTATATCTGCACAGATATAGGCGTAGAAGGGAGGGAAAGGTGAGGATGCCGATATTCATTGTGGCAGATTATGGGTTAGCACGAGGTATGTTACATGTCCAAGGACCTTAGCAGGTTCATAAGTGAAAGTCCGATTTCGTCAACCGCGGCGTGTGCTCAGGACTGCAAGCAAGATAGGAGGTCAACGTCAATTCAACGCTGGGAATCCGCGAGGTTCAACTTGATGTGCAGCTGAAGGACGAAGCCGTCTCAATGTACCTGTTAATTCCATATCCCGGCATTCTGGCCGAGACACGTGACTAACCACTACTTGTATACCCGCCCCAGAACTTTCAAGACACGACACAAACACGAGCAGCGGTTGCGAGTGGACCTCGGGCCGGACCCGATCCCCCGGCCGAGCCAAACAGAACCAGAAGCGAAACAGGCACCCCATCCGCATCCACGGCATCCCTGTGTAACACCTGGATACGACGCTCCCGCAATATGCACCCGAAAGACACAAGCGCCGGCGCATACCGCCGGGCCCTCCCTTGCGTGCGTCGTACTCGTATTTCCCCCGCTGACCAGTTTGCAGGGGCGGCATTGTCTTTTTCCGGCGCCGTGAACCGCGTTATCCGACGTCGGTGACGCCATCGGGATCTTCGTCCGGGAACGGAGGTGGTTGACGTCTGTTCTCCCCACCCCGGGCCGGCCACGGCGCGGAGCCTCAGATGACAATGATGAGTGGATATGAGGATGTACGACGATGCGCCGCGGCTCCGGGGAGAGGGTTGGATCGCCCGGATCGCCGACACCTTGAACCAAGCGCCAGTCTTGCCGCCCGGCCACGACCATCATGATGTTGGCCCCCGACAACGGGCTGCGTGGGGGCACCGGAGCCGGCTGACCGGACGTCCCCCTCCCCCACGAACCAATCGCGCCGCCTCCCGACTCCCGTCGGAACCCCCTCCCACCTTTCCCACCGCGGCGATGAGACCCGCACTGCGCCCCACCCGGCACGCCGGTCCCGGCACATCTCACATCCCCCCCCCGCCGTTTGTACGTCGCAATGTCCCTCCGACTCCGATCCCCCCTGCCCTCGTCCCCACCTGCCCTTCCCGAAGAAGCAAAGAAGGCGAAGGCCCCGCGGTAATGGGGCGGGCTATCCTCGGTTGGTGATTCCTTTTAAAGAGTCATGGGACCCATCCGCCGGCGCGGGTCCAGCGATTTCGCAATTTTCTACCCTCTCTCCCGATCCTTGAACGGACTTTCTGCCCTAACCTCCATTCTTTCTCTTTTCGCCGACCCCGTGGGGACCTTGTCTTGGCTCGTTAACACCGATATAAGGCCAACCTTCCGTTTAGCCCGCGCCCGATAATAATGGTAATCTGCGTATTATCTTCTCCTTCAAGGACAGGATATTAGACATAAAACTCTTCCCCCGCTTCTCGATCACGCACCCGTGAGACTTGGTCATGGACACCAAGGATAGCAAACAAGACGGCCAACACGGCCACGAAACCCCCCCTCCCGCCTCACCAACCCCCGCCCCCTCCACCGCCTCCCTCTCCTCGTCCCCCACCACGGACGACGACTCACCCAGCCGCCCCCCGAGCCCCGGCTCGCCCTATTACAACGATGACATCTACCCCTACGAGGCCATCTCGCGCGCCCTAACCGGCGAGTCCAGCCGCGGCGCCGCGCTCAACGCCCTAACCTACACCCGCAGCGCGACGTCCATCGGCAGCACCGCCTCCCGGCCCCCGGACTTCGAGGTGACCTTCGAGCCCGACGATCCGGAGGACCCGCGCAACTGGCCACTGTGGTACCGCGCCTACGTCCTCGTCGTGCTGTCATACACTTGCTGGGTGATTGTGCTGTACAGCACGTCGTACACGTCGTCGATACCGGGGCTCGAGGTTGAGTTTGGGGTTAATACGTCCGTCGCGACGCTGGGGCTTACGACTTATCTGTTGGGGTTGGCGGCGGGGAGTCTGGTTGCTGCGCCGTTGAGTGAGATTTTTGGGCGGCATCCGGTGTATCTGGTGTCGGCGACGGTATCGGCGCTGCTTATACTGCCGTGTGCGCTCGCGACGTCCCTCACTCAGATGATTGTCGTGCGCTTCTTCGGGTGAGTACATCCCACCTCCACTCATCCCACTGAACCCCGAGACTAATTCCAAAAGCGCCCTCTTCGCCGCCGCATTCATCGCAAACAGCCCCGGCTCCGTCGTCGACGTGACCAACGAAAAATACCGCGCGCTCGCAATGTCCATCTGGTCCATCGCGCCCCTCAACGGGCCCGTGACCGGCCCCATCATCGGCGGCTTCGTCTACCAGTATCTTGGCTGGCGCTGGAGCAACTGGATCGTCCTCATCCTCGCGGGCGTCGCCGTCGCCGCAGTCCTCACCTGCCGCGAGACGTACGCGCCCGAGATTTTGAAGCGCAAGGCGGCGAGGATGAGGAAGGAGATGGGGGATGAGAGGTGGTGGAGCCGGTATGATGAGAGGGTGTCGAAGTGGAGGCTTTTGGTGGCGAATATGGGAAGGCCGTTTATTATGAGCGCCACGGAGCCGATTCTGTGGTTCTTTAACGTCTGGTGAGTTACTCGTTTTCGTACTACTCCTGGAGTGCCGTTGATGTGAGACGTGTCCCGGCCCGGCGGCTAACCATGAGCGTGACAGGATCCCTCTCATCTACGGCATCCTCTACCTCTGCTTCCTCGCCTACCCCATCGTCTTCTCCCAAAACCGCGGCTGGTCCCCCGGCATCTCCGGCCTCGCCTTCTGCGGCATCGGCATCGGCACCATCGTCGCCATCGTCTCGGAGCCCCTCTTCCGCCGCATAATCCACTCCCAGCCCCGCGACCCGCACACCGGCACCGTCCTCCCCGAGGCGTCTGCCCCCGTAATGGTCATCGGCGCGGTGATGACGGCCGCCGGGCAGCTCGGCTTCTCGTGGACGTGCTTGCCGGCTTCGATTCACTGGGCTGCGCCCATTGCATTTGGGATCCCGTTCGGCGCGGGGAACAGCATCAGTTTTATCTACGGGAATAACTACCTCGCGACGTCGTACGGGATCTACGCGGCGTCCGCGCTGGCGGGGAACACCGTTGCGCGGAGCGTCTTCGGCGGCGTGCTGCCCCTGGCGGGGCCGAGTATGTACAAGGCGCTGACGCCGCAGTGGGCGGGCACGCTGCTGGGGCTGCTCGAGGTGGCCATGATCCCTGTGCCGATTATTTTCTGGAAGTTCGGGGCGCGAATCAGGAATAAGAGTCCGGTTATCTTGATGATGAGGGAGGAGAAGGAGAAGGCGGAGAGGAAGAGGGCGAGGTATGAGGCGCGGCAGAGGAGGCGGGCGGGGAGGGAGGTGGGCGAGAAGGCGGTGGAGGAGGCGCAGGGGGTCGCGGAGGTTGGGGAGGATGATGAGGAGGTTAGTCGGGAGGGTAGTCGTGAGGGTAGTATAGGCGAAGATATTGAACCGGGGCCCGGTCGGGAGGGAACCGGCGCTGTTGGGAAGTCTTGATTTTCGTCACTTATAAGCCGCATATAGTAATAAGAAGAGACAAAAAGAAAAGATAGTAGGATAGTAACAAAGAAGAAGACGCCGTACATAGTAATAATAATAATAAGAGTATTCATTTGTAACTGCATTAGTAGCCTCTCCGAGCTTCCGAGTCGAATCTGGTCGTTTGACAATTCTTTGATTAGAAGGATGAGATGAGTCAATATGAGAGGGCTCAAGATGAGATGAATCAAGGTGAGAGGCAGTGAGATGGGAAGGGCCAAGTTGCCCCTCGCGCCTCCCGCCGGCGAAGACTGTTAACCGATGTGGAAATCGCAGCATCCCGACAACCAGAAGTAGCCTTGGTCTTTGAAAATACAGATACCCGGTGGCCCCCAACCGTGGTGTACCGCAGATGCCCGACTCCGTAGACAACGAGGTGGGGTTTCAGTTCCCGGGTCTGGTGTAAGTCAAGACTCCGCCGGTCCCGAGTCATCCCTGGCCGCCTCATCTACACCCACCCCCCGGGCAGTGAGTATCGTGCCAGAGTAGTAGTCACAGGCGATGCTTCCCGACTTCAGCACTCGGGCGGCGGGGCTTTGTCGCATTCAGCTCTAGCTTCAACAAGCGGCTATGCATGAGGGGAGAACAGGTGTGATCTTGTATGGCATCGGTTGACGCAAGATTGACCTGGTGAGACGGAACAGGAGGCACAGCTTGAGCATATGTGTGTATTAAGTGCCCTGCCGTTACATGATGGAAAGAAAAATATCTGGGGCTAGACGGTCCGCCGCTCTGCATCGTGCCACCCTCCTCATGATTTTCAGGCATGTCCGATGATTCACGTAACCCGGTCCATCCTTCCAAGACCCAGGAATAGAAGAAGCCCGACTACTCGTTGTCGAATCACTCACATCCCGCTAACGCCCACTACCATCATGGTGTACCTTCCCTGACTATTCCCCGAGACGGCCAGGACCGCAAGCGCCCGAGCCAAAGCCGATCACTCGGATTGTCCGGATCTGAAGGTCTTGGTAGGGTAAGTGTGAGGGGATTGTCGTCAGCAGTCGGTGTTAGTGCGCATAGACCGATCAAGGCGGGACATACAAACAAGAGGCCAAGTCCCAGAGACGGGATATACCAATGGGAGGCGGACGGTATCTCGAGAGTGAGGTGTTTTGAGAGGGGTATATAAAGCGTATTGGCCCTCGGCCCATCTCTACCAGCAGTAGTCACGACTCAACCGCTTTCCGTAGCAGGTCCTCCGTCTTCCTGACGGACTCTTCTCCGGTTCCCTTGATCCCGCTCACAACTACGGTCTTATCCCTCGACTTCATCCCGTGCGAAATCTGAATCTCAGACTTTGGCCTCTCGAGAACCTAAGACACGAGCATTAGCACCCCCTCACTCATCTCGTCACCTCCCTCCTTAACCTCTACCTTGCCGCCCCCCTAATCCGGCTCCCCGCCCGCCTCCTACGTGACCCCAGAACGTACGGGAAAACGGAAATGAGCCCAGTGGACAACTCACCTCGCTAAGCAGCTTCACAACAGCCTTATTCGCCTCCCCCTCCCTCGCCTGCGCCGCGACGCACAGCTCAATCACATCGTCCGCCACCGCGAGGACGCCCTCCCGCACGCGGCTCGCGCCGGGCTTGACGTGACACTGCAGCCGGAGACTCCCGAGGGGGTCCTTTTTCGTCCCGGCTAGGAAGCGGATTGCGGAGGTTGTGGACATTTGCTTGTATCCTGATATAGATCTGGTGCTCGTGAGAGAGAGATGAGGTGGACAGTACTCGGGTGTTGTTGGGAATTGATGGATATCGAGATGAGCGTTAAATCAGCTCCTGTGCAAGATGGATGAGAACGAGAGACGTATATGAGCAAGGAAGGGATGGCCAGAGGCTTGGGCGATTCAGCATCACGTTTCTTACTTGAGGTCCAACGGGACGCTTTACATAAGCCTTGGGAGATACAAGCTGGCGATAGTACACAAACATTTCGCGCGACGCCGGGCGGGATACAACTGGTGGGCATCCTGGTCCATTGCCAGAAAACGTTACGCAAGTCTCCGTCGTATCAACTGTTCAGGCTCATCCATGCAGTGAGACGAAAAAAAGCTAGAGTTTGGTCGCCAGCAGATCATCGTATAATCCCCGACCAAGCCCAAAATCCCACCACACACATAACAGAGTCGTCGCTTTGTCCGGCCATCAGCACTCGATCCATGACAATCGCCCGCTCACGCTCCCATGACAACCCCTCGAAGCCGCAAAAAAGAAGAAAAGGCCATAACCCGAACACATCTTCGTTCATGAGCACATGTCACATCTATAGACCAATGCACTCTTCCCAACCGGAGGCACGCCAGCAACACGGGCGAGAAAAAATTGGAGTCCTCTCTTCAAATCCACGGGGCGCGCGCGACTAATTCCGTCCTTGTATAAACGTTGTTGGTGTTGCTTTTTGGGCGGAAAGCCTCCCCCGAGAAAATTTGCCCCATCCTTTCACCCCGACATGCCAACCCGAAGAACGCCAGAGAAACCCTGAGCCTTTGTGTGCCGAATCAATGACTTTTTTTGTCCCACATGATACCTCGCATTAAAAATTGCCGTTCGTTTACGCGGCGATCTCGCGGAGACGGCGGAGAGTAGAGCGGGTGGTGGTGGCGGCGGGGGTGCTGTGGTCTGTGTTAGAAAAGAAGCCCTTCCTTTGCGCACAACCGGGTCTTGTGGATCAGGGTCGCGCGGGGTGTATCGAGGGGTCGGAAACTCACGCGAGGGTGTAGGCGCCGCCGGACATGGTCTTGCGGCAGCCGTGGCAGTGCCAGATGCCCCAGGACTGACGGCGAACGGTGTTGCGGCCGCAGAAGGTGCTGGTGCAGAGGGTTAGTCCTGACGTTGCGATGTTCCATCCTCCATTCGCGGGTTGTTGACGTACCAGGTGTACCTAGCGTGCTGAGAGATCTCTAGACGCTTGACGACCTTACGGAGCGAGGCACCGTACCTGCCGGAGAGTTAGGATCCTGTGTCGGCTCGAGAGGGTCTTCGTCGGGGATGTTTCGTTATGCGTACCTCGTGCCGTACTTGCCGACGATACCAACCTCTGCGCATCACCGTTAGCAAGATGAAAATGGCCCCGAGCTGTTTAAAAATGCGAGGGACGACTCACTCTTCGTGTGCTTCGCCATTGTGTCGGTTCGTTAGAATGCGATCTGGCGAATGTGGTGTTGCTGGTGTTCTCGCGATGCCAGTAGGAAAATAGCCAGAATTTCTGGCCGAGGAATTTGTGCGGTAGACCTGTTGTGGGAGGGGCTAGTCACGTGGGCGCAACTAATGGCAAGCTCGTGGGGCGGGTAATTTCTCTTGGGCGAAAAGAGAAGCGTTACTCATCCGAGGTAGTGGGGTGGCAAGCATCCAACTGGCACCACCTGTGCAGGCTGAATGGGTGCTAGTGTTTCTCCACCGCGTCTGCCGGCGCCCGGTCAAGTCCAGCGTCTTGGTTCTTCCCTCCACGCCGAAATTCCGGCCCGCCAACGACGCCTTGATGCTCAGAACAATCGGTCCCGCCCGCCGAGCCATGACCTCTTCATCCTTTGCGGGCGCGCACGGCGGCCCTGCGCATCCCAAGCATTACAACACTACTTCCCTGAGCCGGTGGTCATGCGTCGCGAAGTCGCTTCCGGGTAAGCTCGCGAGGTCTCCGCAGCTTTCGGTGTTGCTCTTTACTGACGCCGCCCAGCCGTTGACAAGGTCAGGTCGATCCACGTATACGACTTTGACAACACCCGTGAGTGCCGCCGACAGATCTCGGTCCGCCCCTTTGCTCGAGAGCATCCCATCTAACCAGAGTTGCCGTAGTCTTCAAGACGCCCCTCCCGAACCCGGCGCTATGGAACGGCCCCAGCATCGGCACCCTCTCGAGCCCCGACGCCCTCACCAACGGCGGCTGGTGGCACGACTCGCGCATCCTCGCCTCGACCGGCGCCGGCCTCGAAAAGGAGGAGGCGCGCGCCTACGAGGGCTGGTGGAACGAAAAGGTGGTGGACCTCGTCCGGCTCTCCATGAAGCAAAAGGACGCGCTGTGCGTGCTGCTCACCGGCCGCTCCGAGCAACGCTACGCGGAGCTTGTTAAGCGCATCTGCCGGAGCAAGGGGCTCGAGTTCGACATGATGGGCCTGAAGCCCGGCGCGGGGCCCCAGGGCGAGCGCTTCAGTAATACAATGGGCTTCAAGCAGGCGTTCCTCGATGCCATCATGGAGACGTACCGGGACGCGGACGAGATGCGTATCTACGAGGACCGGCACAAGCACGTCAAGATGTTCCGCGAATTCCTGGCCGAGTACAACGCGAACGCGATCGCGGGTGGGCGGCGGGCGCCGCTCGCCACCGAGGTGGTGCACGTCATTGAGACGACGCACAGGCTGGACCCGGTGGTCGAGGTGGCCAAGGTGCAGCAGATGGTGATAGAACACAACGAGGCGCTCGGCAAGGCGCCGCACAAGCAGGGGCCAGGCCGGCGCCTCGCCATCAAAAAGACCGTCTTCTTCACGAGCTACACGATCGCGCACGCCGACTCGGAGCGCCTCGTCAAGCTGGCGCAGATCCCGCCCGGCGTCCCCGAGCAGGACCTTAAGTTCCACGCCAACAACATCCTTATCTGCCCGCGGCCCTGCCCCGCCAGCATACTGGAAAAGGTCGGTGGCATGGGCAGCAAGATGCGCTGGAAGGTGACCGGCACGGCGTGCCTCGACAACAGCATCTGGGCCGCGTGCCTGCGCCCCGTCCCCGACACGGCAAAGTTCCACACCGACAATCCCTGTCCGCTCGTCGTCCTCGCCCTCCGGAAGGGCGCGCGGCCCGTCGACGCCGGGCGCATCCAGAACTGGCAGCCCGTCCCGGCGGACCAGGCGCACGAGTTCGAGACGACAGTGCACGAGAAGGTACTGCTACGGATCGAGGCCGAGGACCCGAGAGAGGACGCGTACGAGAGCCTCTTTGCGAATAAGAACTCGAAGAGGAAGCATTATGCGGATGGCGACTTTGGGAGGGCGCCCAAGGAGCCTTTCCACGGGAGGGGAGGGCACCACGGCCAGGCGCGCGGCCGGGGCTTTAGGGGAGGGCCTGGCGGCGCGCGGGGGCACAGGGGTGGTGCGAGGGGGAGGGGGAGGGGCCGAGGCGGGTACTACAAGTCGCTTGACGATGTGGGGGGGCAAGGGTACTCTGTTGATTATGATGACAGCCAGGGTGGTCGCGGGGGGCGCGGGGGCCATGGGCAGGGCCGGTCTGGTGGGAACAATGACTTGCAGAGTTACTACTAGCCGGAGGCTGGCAGTGTGCTCGGTGGAGGGGGGTGTTGTTACGCTTGTGATTTGCGAGGCACAAGCAGGAAGCCGGGAAGTGTATTTCTACGCGGATACTGTATCTCTTCACCGTCTGTCCGTCATGGTTTTCTTGTCATTTTTGATACTGTTTTAAAAGAACGGCGCAAGGGCGGAGGGAGCGAACACGGGGTCTATGATACCACAGTTAGCATTCGGCAGGGACATTGCAACAATACAGCCATTGTCAAGAGTCAAGACATCAGCATGCTGAAAAATCTTTCCCGGATAGAAGGGGCGTGTTAGGGGTTCTTGGAAGGCGTCTTTGGGAAACTGCGACTGCCCTGACTGCGTCCTTGCTGTCGGCAAGAGCGACAGAGAACTCGGGGGTGGGCAAGTAGCAGGTGCGATGCAGAGACATGCTCGAGAACCATCCCATGTTTTCGCTTACATCGGAAGACGGGCAGGGAATCGAAAATGCTCACCGGTCTTCCATGGTAGAGCTCGTGCATGATAAGTGCCTGCCAGGGCCCTGGATCGACGAATCGATCGGTGGCACGGACCCGACGCTGACATACCCGGAGCGGTAATCTTCAGGGACGTATTCGATAACCCCGGCGAATATTACAAGGCTTCTCGGGCTTTGGATAACACTTGTAGACAGAAGAACTCCGAGGACGCGGAGGCCGAGGCGGCGTGCCGGGGATGCTATGATTATGATGGAAAACAGCGCAGCCAACAATGTCCCCAGAGATTCCGTTCTCGGTGAGGACGGAGTATGGCAGATATGGCACCAGAATTGAAACGGACATGAGCTGAGCCCTAACTGATAGCTTGAATTCCTCCGTCCGAGCACAGGGAGCGCCTCCCGCTTTTCGGACTCGGTACCTCGCGCGGTCTCTCCTTTCGTGAGGATTCGAGATAGCTGCAGTTGCTCCTGTCGTAGCGTCCGGATATCTCTTTCCATCTCTCACTACGTATAATTGAAGCTCGAGTGATCTGCGCCGCCGTAGGAGATTGAAGGGAAGGGGGAGGGGTGCGACGAGGGAAAGTATCCCCAAGCCATTGGAGGTCTTGGAGGTGTGCCACCCCACGCCTGAGGCGGGATTCAGTCCGTGGTCCGTGCGAGTCGCTTTGGCGGGGCACTGATGCTAGAGTTCAAAAATATACATTGTTGTACCGTACCGCCTGACTCATCGGCCCTCTCACCTCGAACTCACGGCATCTCCCAGCATCAATTCTAGCCCTTCCGGTCCACCAGGTTGTCGGCACACTCAGCATCATGTCGAGCAAAGGGAAGCAGTCCGGAGCCGGCAAGGGCAAGAAGGCCTCGAAGACCGGCGCCGAGAGCAATGGCGACGAGGTCCTCCAGGCGGTGGTGAGTTGCCGCATGGCGGGGCAGAATGCGATGCGACGAGGAATTCGCGACTGACGATGCTGCGAGCACAGGTCCTCACCGACTCCTTCCAGGATAGGTTCAAGCCGCTGACCGT
>JAGFNX010000052.1:0-94235 GCA_017657125.1 Scopulariopsis brevicaulis
GCCCGCCACTTGCGGAGGTGATGTCGTTGTAGTATTCTACGCGCAGTACGCGTAGACAACTGACCTCCATAGAGGTGTAAGAGCCCGCGCCAGTTGACCTTCGGGTGCTTACGCGCTAATCGAATAAGCTGACGCTCTCCGCGCGCATCGAGAGCCTTAGGTCTCCCTGTACGGGGCCTAGATTTGAAGTCGTTACGCTCTGAGAAGCGCTGAAGCGTACGATAGATGGTGGCGCGATCAACGCGAAACGCGCGTGCAATCTCAGCTTTTTTTTGACCGGCCGCCACACATGCGCAAATTGATGCACGCGTTTCGGGAGAGAGGTGTTCGTCTTTCCGTCGGTTCCCGCTGATTTCAGTACCAAAAACTCGTAGATTAGGCATACTTTGAAGACGGGAGGTGGATTTGAAGTTTGAGGGTGGTTCTGATGCGCGTTGTGGTCGCGTCTTAAAAAAGCGGGGTGTTGCAGAACTTTTGGCCACGAATTGTAGAAATATCGCGGGCTTGGCGTCGCTCCGTCATCGGCTAGTGCAGGCGACGAGTGGATCTAGTATTGTGGGCCGGTCCATGTGGGATGCATGCAGGAGCGGGGGCGACGTAATATTGTGGATCTGGAAAAGAATCAATGACTCGCTCGCGTTGTAGGCGAGTGTGTCCGGGGTCTGGCAGCGGCGGGTGTGTAGGAGGCGGTAGGAACAAGAGCAACACCGGCCGGTTAGGTACTTCCATACCTACGGACATTGGGCACAGCCGAGCATCTCACATATCCTATAAAAACACGCTCGGTAACACTAGCCACAGTGGCCCGCAAAATTTGGACGTGGTAGCGACTTGTAAATAATGATACGAATAAAGATTAGAGCCGATTAAATTACCCGTAACGTGACACACGCGGTGTACTAGTGATCAGCCGGAACCTGCTTATACTTTCTTATCGTCATCCCCTTCCTGGATCGCAAACATGCCCTTATCCTCGGGGTTGAACTCGCGGATGGTCTTTACGTCGCCGAAGATCTCGTCGATCTCCTCGAGTGATTTACCTACGACATGTTAGGACCCGACTCATAAGATATGCAAGGCGGGAAACGTCTTACCTCGGGTCTCGGGATACGCAATGGCGAAAACGACGGCGCAAATGGCATTGGTAAGAATGAAGAGGATCTATGTGACGGGTAAGCGGGTAGCGGAGAGTGGGGCCTGCGGGTTGACCTACGTAGTACTTCCAGCCGACCTCGGCAAGTGCAATGGGCGAGCACTGCGTGATGATGAGGCTAATGGAGTAGTGGATGACCTGGACGATGGCGTTGGCCTTGGCTCGGAGCTCCGTCGTGAAGACCTCGGGACTGGTAACATTAGCAGACATTCAAGGACGGGGCGGAGGGCCGAGACATACGGAACAATCCAGGACATGGGGCCGAGAAGCGCAGAGTAGTTCGCCGAAACCGCAAAGATGCACGCGATGAGGCCCCGCTGCGCAGCGTCGTTCGTGGGCTGGCCGGGAACAGCCGGGAACACGGCCGCCAGGATCGTGATGATGGTATAGCTAAGCGACAGCAGCGCTGAGCTCGTGACTAGAATCGTCTTCCGCCCAATCTTGTCCACGAAAAACAGCGACAAGAAGCACGCTACTGGCGCAACGCTTCCATAAAGCCCGCTAACAAGAAGCTGCCTCTCCTCATTAAAGTTGAGCGTCGCGTAGATGGCCGTCTGGTAATACTGCACAAACGAGATACCAGACAACATGGCCGCCGCCCACACGAACGACCCCACGAAGAGCCGCTTCCTGAAGCTCGGCGTCCGGAAGAGGTCCGCCCACGAGAGATTCCTCTGCTCCTCGATCTCGACGCGGATGTTGAGGTGAATCAGCGAAAACTCCTCCTCGCACCACGCGTCGTTTGTGCCGTCGTGGTGATAGGAGCGGAAGGCGGCCTGGGCCTCCTCGGGACGGCTCTTGAGGCAGAGCCAGCGGGGGGACTCGGGGATGAGGAGGACGGCGATGCCCAGGATGATGGCGGGGATGCCCTGGATTGCGAAGCCGAGGCGCCATTCGTTTGGGTTGCCCCATTTTCCCTCGCCGACACCGGTCCAGAGGGCGACGAAGAAGCCCCAGGCGACCACTGCGGGGGTTAATATCGTGGGAGGTAGTTAAGGAGACGGGGGCGGGCGCGTACTCATTTGGTTGATGCCGGTGATCCTCGCACGCTCTTCAGTCTAACGGGGCCTAGTTAGCATCGTTCGTGGGTGGCAGTGGGCCGTGAGGTCCTACCTTTGCGATTTCCGCGCCGAAGACTGGGGCGACGCCAGTGATTGTGCCCACAGCGTATCCGATCAAGAGCCGACCAACAATGACTTTGGAGACTTGTTAGCAGCCTGGATAAATCCCCAGAGATGCGAGAACTCACGCATTCCGACGTGGGCGGCGCCAGCCATCAGCGCCGCCCCGATGACGCCCCAAATGCATCCAAACGAGATGGCCTTGCGGCGGCCGAGCCAGTCGGAGGTGACGCCCACGGACGCACTCCCCAGCCATGCTGTGCCTGGCGTTAGTGATGAGAACGTTCAGGGGATGGGCCGGCTACGCACCTCCGGCCTGGTAGACGGAGACGATGGCGCCTCTGAGGGGCGCGTCGGGGTTGTCGAAGTAGGATAGGAAGGAGCCGAGGGCCAGGCTGGGGGTGATGATGCCCGAGTCACTGGAAACTCAGTTAGCCGAGCTCCGTTCCGACGGGGAAAGAAGCGACTCACTATCCGTAGAGGAAGCCGCCGAGTCCCAGCAAGATGGAAGTCAAGAATGACTTTGTTAACCACGCGGGCCTCTTCATCCTGGTTTTCCTGCGCGAGCGAAGCAAGTCCACTAACAATGTCGGACAATGAGAGGGAAGGGAAAAAAACTAGAGTCGGTCTACTTTGCGGGGATGTGGGTGCTGATCCGGGGAAGAAATAGAAAAAAGACAGCTCAAATTCCGGGGTAAATAGGATGCATCTGAAATCTATCGGCGCTCCTTTCCTCCCCCACGGAACCGCCCATCCCTCCCCCATTTGTATGTCCTCTTGGCCTGCTGTCACGCAGCACCCGACGACCCGACAACCCGACACCGGGGCCCAAGAGCCGGGGTGTAATTACTAGTACCGCGTGGAGAGATTACCGTGGTTGCCCTAGGCCCTGTGAAGGGTTAGCACAGCAATAGCCTCCCGTAACGCTGAGGGTTAGCAGGGGGCCAACCCCGCACGGGGACGGGGGCGGAGCCCGGATGGGGGTTAGCGTGCGGAGAAGGGCGCGCCAGGAGCGGTCCGGCAATTTTGTGGCAAAGGAAGTTGGCAGGAAAACCAGGCATGCGGTCCACTGATACGACTGTAATTACGAGCCGCCCCGTATCGGGCTGATGCTTCCGTACCGGTACCGGCGGGCTGGTTGCCAATGGGCTCACGCGGGATTCTCGCGTGGCTTTTGCGCCAAGGCCCGGCAATTAGGAGAACAGAAAGCTGTGCGGGGACTCGTGCTTGGACCCCGAATTTCTCTTGCTCTTATCTGCTACTGGTGAACTTTGACTAGGATTATTTCCAACACCCAGACGTGACCTGGGTCTTGCTTCCCACCCGCAAGACGTTCCCAAATCAGACGTGACGGCGGTCTTGTGCGCGTCGGACATCTTCATATCCTCTCCTATCATCCGCTCACTGTGGTAATGTACGGCACGGTCGTCGTCGTGGTGGGCGCCGCCGTGGCGGCCACCTACCTCGCGCTCTCCTTCCCGGCCGTAAGTTCACCACTCAACCTCCCACAACCCCAATGCGCCCATAACACGATCAACGTAGGGCTAACCTTCTACTGTCCTCCAGCTCCAACTCCAATGGAAACTCCGCACCCGCCGCTCCGAGCTCCCTCCAGGGCCCCTAACTCTCAAAACCGGCGTCCGCAAGCCCTGGCTCTGGTTCCACGAGCTCTCGAAACAATATGGCGACGTCGTCTACCTCCAGATGGGGCCCACGCCAACCATAATCCTCGGCTCGGCCCAGGCGGCGTGGGACCTCCTCGAGAAGCGCGGTGCAAAGTACTCGTCTCGCCCGCGGTTCATCATGGGGTCTGAGCTGCTGTCGGGGGGGATGAGGGGGCTGATGGCGCAGTATGGACCGTTCTGGAGGAGGTGGAGAAAGTTGTTGCATGGGGGGTTTATGCAAAGGCAAAGCGAGGCGTATAGGCCTATTCAGAGCCGGGAATCCAAGGTGCTGATGCATGAGTTGCTGAATGCGCCGGAGGGGTACCGGAAGCATTTAGAGAGGTATGCGGCGTCTGTCATTGTGACGGTCGCGTATGGGAGGCGGGTCGAGGACGTGGACACGGACATTGTCGTGAAGCGAAACGCCGAGTCGATGGAGCGCCTCACGCAAGTAAAGTAAGTCGTCGAGCCTCCCTCCCCCCTCCCTCCATACCTATCCGTAACCCGTCTCACAACATCCTAGCATACCCGGCAAGTTTGCCGTCGAGCGCTATCCCGCCCTCAAGTACATCCCTAGCGCCTTCGCCCCATGGAAAGCCGAGGTCGAGGCGCAGCGCCAGAAGGACATCCAGCTCTACACAGAGCTCATGGGCGAGGTAAAGGACAAGGTGGCGCGCGGGGTGGCCAAGGAGTGCTTTGCTACGCACCTCCTCCGCGAGCAGGAGGGCCTCGGCATGTCGGATCTAGAGATTGCGTATACCGCTGGGTCGCCCTTTGGTGCGGGCGTCGAGACAGTGAGAATCCCCTACAGCCCCTGCCTCTTCCCACTTGGAGAAAATAGCCTGTTACTGACGCGGGGCTTGAAAGTCCGCCGGCTCTCTCGCGAGCTTCATCCTCGCCTGCGTAAAGTTCGGCCCGCAGTTCATTCCCAAAGCCCGCGCGGAGCTTGACAGGGTCGTAGGGACCGACCGCCTCCCGACTTTTGAAGATCTGCCGCGGCTGGAGTACATCCAGGCCGTCGCGTCCGAGACGCTACGCTGGCGGCCCGTCGCAGTTCTAGGCGGGACGCCGCATGCTAGTACTGCGGATGACGTCTACAAAGGGATGTTCATCCCGAAGGGGAGTACTATCATTGCGCCGCTCTGGAGTCGTGAGTTTTCCAAGTTCCCTCTAGCAGGCTGCATTGCCGCAGATGCTGATTTTTGGTAGTCCACCTAAACGAAGCCGACTTCCCCGAGCCCCACGAGTTCAGACCTGAGCGCTTCGCCGAGGAGCGCCAGTACCCCGGCCCCTTCGGCCACAGCGCCTTTGGCTGGGGCCGCCGCGTCTGTCCTGGGATGCACCTCGGCGCTGCTTCCGTATCCATCAACATTGCGCGGATTCTCTGGGCCTTTGACATCCAGCCTGCCAAGGGCAAGGACGGGAAGGAGATCGAGGTCGACATGTGAGTTGTCCAACCACCTTCACCTGGTCCACGTAACTTTGGGAAGGTGCTGACTGGTTTAGCTTTGCGTACACGGACGGTTTCAATTCCACGCCGCTGCCGTTTCAGTGTGATATCTCGCCCCGCTCGGCTGCGCACGCAAAGGTTGTTGAGAGGGAGTATGAGGAGGCTATGAGTGAGCTGGAGTCGTATAACGCTGTTAACAGCATGGTATCGTGAGACCGTAGAGGGGTCGACGGGGCGATTCCCGGAGATAGAGCCGCACGAGAACTGAATTAGACCGCGAGTTGTTTAAAGATTAGAACTCATCATATATATGTTATACACAGCTGTTATGTGAGGAGGCATCTTGGATGGCGCCTGTTTGTGGCATATCCAGGACGTAGACCGAGCCCACGTGGGCAACAGGTGTGGCTGAATACTAGGATGAGACAAGGTGGGAAAGCATTGGGCGTAGGGGTCCTGGGACGGACCAGAAGAGGCTCGCTCTTGTATTCCGGAGCAAAACGATATCAACGGCTGTGAAATATTCATCTACACAGCCGTCGGGAGCTAGGATTTCTGACCCGAGAGCCGGATGGACATAGTGGAGATATTAGCGTCGGACATGGACGACCCGAGGTACATGTCACATGGGAACGCGTCACATTTTACAATGAAAGTGGAGGTTGTTGAATGAACTTGTATATCTCAGATATATAGAAGAAGAAGAATAAATGTACAAAGAATCAAGTAGCCACTTCAATACAACCCAACAGTGTCGTTATCCACCTTACATGGTGATGTCACGGGCGTGACGGCGGGCGTTGGTGGAGGCGCCGGCAGTCTCCTTGAGCCACTCGATGAAGGTCTCGAGGGTGAAGGTCTCGGGGAGGGTGGAGCTGGAGTTGTCCTCCTGGTTGCCCTGCGAGGGAGCCTCGACGTCGGGGGTCTCAGTCTCCTCAGGGGCCTCGGTCGAGGGAGCGTCGGTCTGGACGGGGGTCTCGGGCTCGCTGGCATCGGACTCCTCGGCAGCCTCAGTGGTGGTAGGGGCGGCGGAGTCGGTGGGGGCAGCAGACGAGGGGGCGTCAGTCTCCTGGGCGGCCTCGGTGCTGGTGGGGGCAGCGGAGTCGGTGGGGGCAGCAGACGAGGGGGCATCGGTCTCCTCGTCGTCCGAGGGAGGGGCCGAGCCGCCGGAGCCGCCGCCGCTCATCAGCGCGGGGCCGGGGATGGTGTACGAGTCGAAGCCGCTGTAGGGGTCGAACAGGATGCCCTCCTCGGTGGTCGAGTAGAGCTCGGCGCCGATGACACCCTCGGGGCTCTCGGTGCCGGAGCCGGTGACCTCAATGTTGAAGCACTGGGGGTAGTTCTGGGCGCCGTTCTCGGAGCCCGCGCCGTGGAGGGCGATGATCTCGTGGCGGAAGACGTAGTTGCCGGCGGCGAGCGTCTCGGGGACGGTGGTGACCCACGTGTTGTTGTTCTCGATCAGGTCGATGGCGGCCCACGACTCGGACGAGGCGTCGTAGCCGGCCTCCTCGATCTTGACCCACTTGAGCGCCTCGACGTCGGCGTCGGCGCAGTCGCCCTCGCAGGGGGCGGCGTAGGTGATGACGGGGCCGATGTGGGACTCGGGCCACTCGGTCCACTGGAACTCAATGGTGCCGCCGGCCGAGACGGACGCGGTGGAGGTGGCGGGGCGGCCGCCGCGGTGGCAGCTGATGTCGGCAGAGTCGTAGCCCGTGCCGTCGACGAAGCCGTTGTCGAGGTTCTCGGCGTACCAGCCGGCCGTCTCAGGGGGAGTCTGGCCGCTCTGCTCCATGTAGTAGTAGTCGAGGAGGAAGCCGCCGTTGTACTTGCCGTCGGTGACGAAGCCGGTGACGGTGCCGTGGGCGAGGGCCTGGGCGGCGAAGGCGCCGGCGAGGGCGAGCTTGGAGGTGAAGGAAGTCATCTTGAAGGTTGGAAGGGTTGAGGGTTGAAAAGACGGTTGGTAGCGTGTGGCTAAAATGTTGATTGTTTGTAAAAATGAATGTCCCAGCTTCACACAGTGAAGACGACGATGTCAAAAAAAGAATGAAGGTTTTGGAAGTTGTAAAGAATGGACGTGTGAAGTGAATGTGACTTGGAGAAGAGAAGAGAGGACGCTGAAGGACGAGATGTTTGTCTCTATTTATCTCCCGGGCGGCCCTCGTTCTTAGTCCCTCAACACGATCGGAAGCTTCACCCCTGAGGCCATCGCCCGCCTTGAAACGCGAGGAGATGGGATGACTGGTGGGTTTTCCCAGCGGTATCCGCAGCCGCGGAAATACGACGCTTCCCTTTCGGGCGACGTCCGATATGAAAGGCGCCCATGCGGCCCCGGGGGCACCGCGTCGTGGGCTTGCTGAAAGGCGCCATCGGCAGGGCCTCGCCCCTGCAGTTAATTTGGGGCCCCAAGCGCCGGCAGTGAACATTGTCAGCCCCACCTCATAGGATCGGACCCCCCTTGGCGATATGGCCTTATCTCGATGGGCTTATGGGACCGGGGGCCCATGTGCATGTGCTGCACCTGTCGGGTCTCCTCCTCCGTCGTCATTGTCGTGCCTTTGTGGACGCCAAACCTCTTTGTGTGAAACAGGGCTACCCAGCCAGCGCGGCTCCTTGTTTCAGGCGGACCCACCGCGACAGCGACGCTAGGTCGCATCGCGAAGCTCGGGGCGCCCAAACTCTGGGTCCAGGTCGCAAGCATTGCGGGGAGACGATCCTCATCACCTCGTCCATGGGAGAAAAGGGGAAAGAATTGCCCGTGGAAGGAGTCCCCGCCCGGTCAAACGCCTTGATAGGGGCGCTAAGCCGTTCGGTCGGGGCGGGGCCAGCTGCGGATCCGGCCTGGCTTCCCGACAACGTCTGCCAAGATCGCCGCAGGGGCCCATGGTGCGCCAATGATACGGCGCATTGGCTCGCTCTTGCCGGGCCGGACCCCGAGAACGGATCGGATCCCGGTCAGTCACAAACGGTCATCCCGGCCACCGGGTTCCCAAGCCCCGCGCCTCATTTCGATTATCGTGATTCCATGGCGTTCCAGACGGGCGCTCGGACGGAATTATTTTCATTCCCCAACGGCCAAGTCTGCTAGTGTCGGATGTGCACCTGCTTTGAGGAGTCTTCGGGGGGGAGGTGCCGAGGCTTATACGAGGATACGAGTGGAACTCTTTCCTCGCCACCCATCAAGGCGAAACGGGATCGAATCCGCAAGTGCAGATGGCAGGACAGTAACTGCAGTATCGCAAATGCCGCTCCAATGCCGAAGGATTCATCGGCGGCTCGCAGTACCGTTGCTGCACCAGCACGCGCCAGGATGCCCATCCGTCGCCCCTGAGCAATCAAGAGCTCGCTCGTTCCTGGAAGATGCCATCGCGAGCGCTTACTGGGCATCTACGCCCGGCCTCCTTCAGGCACCCGACCGGGCGCCAGCGGGGCAAACCCCTGCGTCTGACCAGCGTCTCCCGACGTGCCCCTGGCGGCGGTCATGTCGTATCCAATTACGCGGGCCGTCGTCCGAAGTCGTCGCAGTGCCCGCCGCGGCCCTGCTGCGGTCCACCCGGTATTCGTATACCGGCGGCACCCTATGTAGGACCGAGAGCCGATCGATATTGGTGTTTGCGTGGACATCTGCTTTTCTGCCCCTGGCTTGTGGCTCCCTGAACCAATCCTACGTCGTGCCTCGCAAGAGCCAGTGGAGTCCATTCGATCGATCTGGATCTGGATGGCTTCACATTCTTGTTGGTCATGGTCCAGTGCACTTGCTACGTATTTTAGTCGTTCAAATGTGCTGCACGCTTCGTTGCCAAGATCCAGTGTGATTCGTACTGTTTTCCTCCGTGGGTCGATGTCTACCGAGTACGGAGACTCTAGCAAAAAAAAAAGGAGCGAAAGTCCCATCCGGTACTCGTACTCCGTCGTCCTACCTGTGATTCTTCGTCCCCGCCCACATTCGGAGATTTGGGTCGGTGATTACTTCGTATACAAGTAATGTCCTGCGCGTTCGGTGGCAATGCCGATGAAGCTACTCCCGGACAGGCCGTATCGAAACCGCCCTACCCGCTGACAATCTGCATCATCTACTCATGGGTAATTCCGGCCTCCAAATGCTCCATAACACCCACTACTAAAGACGAGGTTGGTAGCCAAGCTAAACAGAACCCGGGATGAGGAAGCGCTGCGTGTCTGTGTATGATAATAGACGGGCATTGGAACGCCGGTGCGCGCCAGTGCCGCCAAGAACATTGTCGGGTCGGTCAAAGCGCTCCGGCGGGCGGATCCAGTTTAATTCCGCCGTTCTGTCGCTTCTTAGTGGCCGTCTGGAGTGAACACAGTTCCTCTGCCAAGAAAGCAGGCGTCAGTACCGTAGCGTCAGGAGAGCCGTCTGCCGTGCGCCCCGGTAAAGAAGAGGAATTGTGTTTACGAAGACTGATTGGAAGAATGAGGCTGCGGGAAATACGTGCGACAGCCCATTAGCCAAGGGTCCACAGCTTATTGCGCCGGGCGACGTGAGCACGACGTATCTCAGACCTCGTACATGGATCTTCAGCTTCCCAGGTGAACGCAGCCTCGGCCATTTGGATGCCAAGCGTGGTGGACGCGTCGCTACTTGTCTGGGCCGTGTGGGGCTGCGCTGTGGTCCAAACGGTATAAGAGAAACTTACAAATACATCCTTCCCTCTCCCTTGTTCAAGCAATACGGCGTGGCCATGATGTCGCCCACGCCCAAGAAAGCGCAAGAAGCGGCAAGACTGTTCCTCTTTTGACGTCTCTAACATTCACCATTGATGACGGATATGATAGGGAAGCCGAGGATGAGAGTCAGTCAAGTTGTGTGGTGACGTTACTGCCTGTGCAGAGTATTAACGTGAACCACATACCACTCCAGTGATCTCTTACCGGCGTGCGTGTCGGTTACAAGGCGAAGTTTGAAGCGCGGCATCAAAGCCAGGAGGAACATGAACATATTCGAGGGAGACGCGTATAGGTGCTCGCACGGGCATGTTAGGCCGATGGCGATGGCCAGGCGCCCTCCGGATTATCTCTCTCTCGTCTCTGACATCTCGGGCCTCATACTACCGAGCTAGTATCTTGCTCTAACGCGTAAATTCGGGTATATCCTCGCCCCGCTAGAGACTAGTTCGGCTGGAGCCCTGCCGACAGAGCTTTGGTGGCTTTTATGTTGGGTCGCAGGGTTAAAATACGCGTATTCTCCGTCCGGCAATATTCTTATTCGGATGTGAAAATTCGAGACGATGCTATTGGCGCTAGCCCCGCGCCTGTACTTGATACCGAGAGCCAAGCGCGATTACTTCTCAGAAAATCCATGTATACCAAGCATGCCTCAGCGTGGGACGCGGGGAGGGCTCATGGTCCTGAATATACTAAATGTGTTCAATATACCCGCCGGATCTGCTTCAGGGCCGTCTAACTGTTTAGACAAATCGCTTATATCGGGCATTGGTAACGCGATAAGATGCCATGTGGATAATCGCCTCAAGCTGCCGTAACAACACGCAAGAATGTGTATTATATCTAGACCCTTTTGCGTGTATCGCCCATATTTCAACGAATATGCATCTTGTCTTGTCTGCAGACAAGCCGAAGGGGTGTTGAGAGCTCCATCGGAGAGTGTATTTTCGCGTTTATAAATTGCGGCTGACATGGCACTATGACGAGAACAGCCACGAAAATGACCATAAGCGGGACCAAAACTTGGATAACACTTTTATGTTCAATCCTATGTAACTATTAATACACTAATCATTGAAGAGACAGCAGTGCGCTAACCGAAATACTTTACAAGCCTTGGCATCCCTCTTACCATGGCTAGACAACGGAAACGCAAGTACCATCTTGCCGGTACTACGAATGTACTGTATCACATTTCAGGCAAGGCACCCCTATCAGTGTCCTTGGGTGATAGTCTTCAGCTGTTGAAGGAGGGAGTGTTGAGAGCCAGACCCATGGTGCAGCCGCCAAGAAGGCCGGCCATCGGGACGGTGATGAACCAGGACAGGATGACAAGGAAGACTCGGTGCCAGTTAACGGCTCTCAACTTGCCGTTGCAAAGACCGACCCCAATAGTAGCGCCTGTGATGCACATAGTCGTTGACACGGGCAGGCTGTACTGCGAGAAGATCATGACCGTGATGGCGGCACCCATCTCCATAGAGGAGCCTCGACTAGGTGAGTGATATGTGATCTTGTTACCCATAACTAAACTAGCAATTAGAATTGTGTCATTTTCGGTAAATTCCAATAACTTACCCTTCATAATATTATACCCGTAGGTCATGAAACCAAAGCAGAGAGTCAGGACGATGACAGCAATCTGCCAGAGCGGAACTTCCTCCTCAGCAGCGGCCGGCCGGCCAGTTCTCCAAGCTGCATACATGCCAGCCCAAACACCAACAGCATTACCGACATCATTAGCCCCGTGTGCGAAGGAGGCAGTGCAGGCCGTGATGATTTGAACGAAGGAGTACAGGAATTCGACCTCGTTTGGGTATTTAGTGGCGTGAGCATAGGTGCGCTCCATGCGCCTACCCTCGGGAGTCCCTTCGATACCAACTTGCGCGGTGTGGATGTCGTAGTGAGTTCCGTAGAGGAGAGCGATAACTGGGTATGCTGGGATACGCTTCATTATAGCCACGACATTGTGAAGTTCGTATATAGACCCGGCTCCGATAGGGTTGTTGTGGACAACACGCATGGCCCAACCAAGAGGGTTGTTCTTCTTACGGATGCCGGCGTGATGTTTCTCTAGATTGGCTGCAAGTAAGGCATTGTACTCGTCGTGAGTGTATTCGCGGCGAGTAGCACCCTTCTCCTGGTCATTAGAGGTAGTAGGCTGGGCAGGATGGGCTCCGTCTCCGTTCTTGTCCGACGTTTCAAGGATTGTTTGATTGTTCGTGTTGCCTTTAAGGTCGGGGTCAGAGTCGGAGTCGGAATGCTGAACAACGGCGTAGTCGGGGACCCTGGCCTCGCCGCCATCCGCGGGGGGAGGACGCTTCCAGAGAAGAGGCCCCTGGACAAAGTCCCACCATCTCAGGGTGTTGTCCTTCTTGATGACCTTTGCGTGGACGAAGGGCAAGAAGAAGAGACCAGAAAGGAAGAAAAGACCCCAGCCGACACCAAGTGTGACCGCGGCGACGTACCAGGCAGGTTTGTCATCGAGACCCAGCTTGGGAGATCCCTTGTAAACGACAGTCAGGGTGCAGATAGTGCCGGCGATCAGGAAGAACACGGGGGAGGTCCACACAGCCCAAGGGAGGGGGTCCCTACGCATATGGACAAGGACCTTGATAAGCATGAAGATGATGGCGCCAAAGCAGGCGGAGGCGGCGGGAGCCATTAGAAGACCAGCGAAAATGGCAGCAACACCGCTACCCCCATTCCAGGCCCACTGGACACCCTGGGCGCCTCCGGTCGCGATACCGACGCCAACCAGCGACGAGACGAGCGCGTAGGTGGACGAGACGGTAATGTTGTTGCGACTGCAAAACATGACCCAGGTGCCGGCTCCAGTGGCAGCACACGCAAAGGCCAGAAGCTGAACGCCAGCGTTCCCCTGGAAAGACTCGGCGGATATAATGCCCGACTTGATCGTCGAGGCCGTCCGGGCACCGACCGTGAGGGCACCAATCAGTTCGAAAGTGAAGGCGCAAGCCATGGCCATGCGATAGGAGATGGACCGCGAGGATACACTGGTCGCCCACGAGTTGGCAACATCATCTACAAAACACATACGTTAGATATACATTAACTTCACCGAGAAAACTCGATGCGGGCGGTAGCCGGCCTGATCGACTTACTGGCGCCATTGTTGAAGGCCTCTAGGAGGGCAAAGATGGTCCCTAGCGCAAAGATGTAGGTATACTCGTGGAGGACCATTGCGAGTTGTCTTGCAAGTCCCTGTCGTTCGTGATTGACTTGCTGGGTGCAATTCCGCCGTCCGATTCGTTGCGCATCGAGAAGAGATCAACTGCAAGACAGATACGGCAGCGGTTATATATATATGCTCTAAGACCCGCTCTAACATGGAAATGTCTCGCCGGGTCGATATTTCGAGACTCTTTCCTTTCCAATGGCCGTTGAGCCGCCTTCGCCGATGGCACGTGTTGCCAAGCCGGAGCCCGGCCGGCTGTTTCCCCATATTGTCGCGTTTAGTACCTACGCGTCTAAAGCCCACGTGCGCCCAGCAGCTACAGCTGTTTGTGTAGAGCTTTGGCATCGAGCCGTTATTCCGCGCCACACGGATCGGACGGCACTGCTAGAAGAACGGCCCGATCCATCAGTGTTCATTTGAATCGATTTCGCCGGGTAACGGCGTGACGCCAACAGCTCCTTTCCTTTTCTGTTTACCGAGTGGAATTTCGGTCACCTCGATTAGGAAGGGTGTCACAAAGGACCCGGCCTAGCTGTTTAAAATAGCGGTTTCCGGCTTGCTAAGCAAGCGCTGGGCGCCCGCCCCGTCCGCGCTCCACCCAGCGTGGAAGAGTTGTCCTGGTTAAACAAGATGGCTTATTAGGCGGCGCGCCGCGGATAGGCTCCCTTATTAGAACTGGCTGGGATAGGCTGGGGTAGGACGCGTGGCCCGAGGCAGAGGGGAGGAAGAGGCCGCACGTAGGTCACTGTCCCGCCGGTGCCACACGACCAGCCGATGGCGTTTCTAACGTACGGGATAGCCTGATTCTAGGGGGGCGACCGCATGGAACCCCGGAAGCCGATTCCGCAGCCGTCGCCGACACCGTCGAGTCTTAGCTGAAATGACACTATCGTGGTTGTTAACACGGTCGCCCAGCACATCCTCGACTCCTAGATAGAGAGCCCGAATGTAATGATCGTGCTCTACGCCGCCCTCTAAGGCAGAATCGGGACATTCCTTCGACGGCTTCCTTCATGGCAACGTAAACCCTTCCATGGCGACTTACAGTACCATCAGGGCGGAGAAAAATTACCCCGCGTGGCCCTACGAGAACACGACAAGTTTACGGAAGATAACTAAATCGACAACAAGCACTTTGATAAGCACGGCATGAAGCCCTGCTCCGGGCTTTGCTTCGGTTTAAGCTACACGACCGTTCAATACCAGCATCTCAACATTAAAACCAATAGATGACAGAGCCGGTCTGTCCCGCTAAGAGGGAGAGGGCTGCCAGTGGTCGCGAGCCTCTAGTATTACAGCCGATACGGAGTATTAACTTAGATTAGATTTCTACTTTATTGATGTCGTGTCGACGTCTGTGTCGGTTATTAGGCGGAATAGCAAGGGCGGTATCAAAGCCGAAAGAACAATTGGAACAATTATAACGAGCCGCGTATAGGCGCTCACACGACACTGGTGCCAGGCCGATAGCGACGGACAGGGGCCCTCCGGGCTCGGTTCTATAGGGTCTCTAACCTCTCGGTCCTCTTACCACCGAGCCGGTGTGTCGGTGGAAATCGTAGCTTCGGTCGTGTCCTTCTACTATTAGGGATTAGTTTGACCCGAGCCCGGCCGGCAGACCTTAGTAGTAGCTTTTACGTTGCGTCGTAGGGTTACAAAAAATGGACATTCCCCAAGGTTAGAGTTGTATTCGCATTCGGATGCGAAAACTCGAGACGTTCCTACTGGTGCTAACCCCGCACCTTTACCGAGGAGGCCTAAGCACGATCGTCTTCCCTAGGACTTCTCTGAGCATCCACGGATACCAACGCTATCGTGGGTCGCGGGGAGAGCTCATCTGCGTCGATCGTAGGGTGGAACCGGGGGCACAGTACCGATATTTAGCGAAATGAATAGCAGATAAAGTATGTTACCGATGGTGCCAAATCTAGGAGATTGCTCAAAGGGCCCTTAAGCGAGCTCCCGGAGGCCGGTGTTGTGATTGGACGGGTATCGCGCCAAAGCTTCAGCCGGCTCGAGTTCTCCAAGAGCTCGGCCCTTTGTACCGCCGCGCTAGTGTAACTACCGGGCCATTAGCTGCAGGGTTACGTCGCATCAAACGCCGCCCTGTCACTCACGTAGGTTTTGTAGGGAAAGGCCCCTTATAGCAGTATTGATCTGTCTCTAGGAACATCGGTCCTCCGGAGACTCGTTGGTTTGTGGCCAAAGGAACCGAGTTCTTCTCAGTGTACCCAGGGAGATTTTGCTCCTGGTATTACACCATACGTATCGCTACATCTATAACACGACCCCGTCAAAGTTATCGGCCGGCAGATGGAGCGGGGTAACTGCCGGGCCTGGCTGGAAGGATCCCCTGTGCCGGGGTTACCTTGGTTTGCCAAGCTGTCTCGGTCCCAGCGAGGTGCATGTGGGCGAAGCGTGGATTGGCTGTCTTCGCCAACGACCTTTCCCGTCCGGGTATAGATAGTCACGCGAATCAGCTCCAGATAATAGCGCTTCACATCCCCACGGGGTAAATGCGTGCACAAGCTGCCTAATCGGGACGATCATGGCAATGGCATCGGCCTATCCTCGCCCGACGCTACACCGAGGGACTCGGCGTCTCTCGCGATCCCCGCATCTCGCCATGAGTAGTGTGGCATAATACGTCAAGGTTTTCCACAATGATATCCACCGTCCCCCGTAAGAGGTCAGCTTGACCAGCGCCTCCATCTATATCCCCATTCCGCACCTTTAAAAGCTTTCCTTGGCCGAGCCTCACGCAGCAATGGCCGACAGGATCATCGAGAAGCCGGCGGCCGGGGCGCGGCGCGATGATGAGATCGAGAACGCCGAGAACCCCAAGGGCCTCGCCGTCGAGGCAGCGGCGAAGGGCCAGGGCGTATCTGGCTATGAGACGCTGTCGCTCTGGGAGACGGTGAAAACGTTCAAGGTCAACACGGCGTACTGTTTCCTCGTGGCGTTTAGTGCCGCGACGGATGGTTACCAGATCGGGTTCGTCCGCTGCCCCATTAGCCCATCGTCCTGGGAGTTCTCGTGACTAATATCCAGGCCCCAGAATGAACGGCAACGTCATCGCCAACCCGGGCTTCGTCCGCCAGTTTTCCACGGCAATCAACGACGAGGGCGAGCCTGTCCTCGCGTCCCCCGTCCTCAGCGCCTGGAGCTCCATCATGTCCGTGGGCCAGATCATCGGCATGACGACTCTCCCCTTCCTATCAGACCGATTCGGCCGAAAGGTCGCCATGTACTGGTACTGGTTCATACTTGCGTGCAGCGTCCTCTGCGAGAGCGTAGCGCGCGAGTGGCCCGTGTGGTTGATTGGGAAGTTACTAGCCGGCGTCGGTGTGGGATGTCTACAGTCCACGGTGCCTACGTACATCACGGAGGTCGCACCGGTGAGAATTCGCGGCGGTCTTCTTATGTGCTATAGCTTCTGGTTCACACTCGGAAACTTCTTCGCGCCGGTGGCACTCAAGGTGCTGGCGGACCAGGACCCGTACAACTACCTGACCCCCGTGTATACACAGTGGTCGCAGATCGGCCTAATGCTCCTCGTCTATCTCGTTGTCCCCGAGTCGCCCACTTGGTGCGTCAACGCCGGGAAACTGGACCGCGCGAGGGCCGCACTACGGACTCTACACCGCGGTGTGGAGGGCTATGACGAAGAGCAGCATGTGCAGCTCCTCGTCCTAGCGATCGACCACGAGCGTGCCGTAGCAGCAGAGCAGCGCCGCGAGAAGTGGTACGCCATCTTCAAGGGGACAGACGGGCTGCGGACCGTGATAGCGCTGTGGACGCTCATGTCCCAGCAGTTCATCGGGCTGACGCTGTTCTCGACGTTTGCGTCGTACTTTTTCCAGCAGGCGGGGGTGGAGGATCCGTTCCAGGCTACGTCTATCACCTCGGGGATCAACCTCGCGGCGTGCGTCGTGTCGATTGTGATTGCGGATAAGGTTGGCCGGCGGAGGATTTCGTGTAGTGGGACGACGCTTGCGTGGTTTATGACTGCCGCGGTTGGTATACTGGGCGTCGCGCCGCAGGTGAAGGCCACGAACTACCTTTTCATCTTTTTCGCTTGCCTATGGAGTAAGTATTCGAGCTTTTCCACACCGTCCGAGTTTTCTATCTTCTACCCGTTTAGAGTATCTTGTCTAACTTGTCTCTTTAGATATTGGTATGACGGTCAATGGAGCGACAGGATGGGGCTTCATTGGCGAGATTTCGTCTCAGCGTCTGAGGGCTTACACAGCCGGTTTTGGTGCAGCCTCGACCTGCGTCGCCGGCGTTGTCATGAACGTTCTGGTACCTTACATGGTAAACACCGATGAGTGGGGATGGGGGCTCAAGACGGGCTGGTTCTACGCCGGCCTGGGACTCCCGTTTACTGTAGCGATGTGGTTCTTGATTCCCGAGACGGCCGGGTACGCCTTTCCCAAAATTTCTAAAGATGAGCTGAATGATATGCTGACCTTTCCCTCGAATAGGCGCTCTGCGGCGGAGCTCGACGAGCTGTTTGAGCGCAAGGTGAAGCCTTGGCGGTTCCACAAGACGAAGACGGCGACGCAGCGAATCGTCGAGGTAAATCAGGCTGATGCGGAGGAGAGGCTGTGAAGAACGATGTGACACGTTGGAAAGCTGTGCGGACGATGATATCCATTGTGTATGGAGTAGCCGCGTACCGAAGCCCTAGATAGCCATTTCATACGTCGCTGTATTCTAGCAACTGTCCAACGCCAACGAGATATATCGCGGCGCATTGATCACACTTTCCTATTTGACCTATATATTAACTTCACAGAATTATTCTAGTGTCGAGGAAGCCGCCGCGAAGGCGGTAAACCAGATTTACTCTCTGCACCAACCCAAGATCGTGGTACTTCAGTATTCATAAATGAGTGTATCGTAAATATAAACGAGGCCTGTCATCCGGTGACCCTTCCGTCTAACCCCTAGACCTGCCGGGGGCTTGCTCTGCGTCATAACTTGTCTTCCGAACATTCGTCCCATCAGATACGGCCACCAATCTCCATCCTCTTCCTCAGGCGATAAGCAATGGCCCTCTTCCTTGCTCCACTAGACTGCGTGAAAGCCGCCGACCCACCAAACGGCCCAGCAGCAGCCCCGTTCCTCACCCGCACGACGCACACGTTGTCCACGCCCCCCACCGTCCCGTCGCACGTCATCCCCTCGGGCATGCGGACCTCCAGGGGAAAGTCGGTGCTGGTGGCCAGGGAGAGGCCCTGGATGCCCAGGCCGGGAACGTCGCGGGTTACCTCTGCGTTCTGGAAGGCGTCGGGGTCCGTGCCGCCAGAGGTGCCGTCTACCGCCGCGTCGAGGGGACCAGCGCCGTCCTGGTTGATCTGGATGTGTTAGTTGAGGGCACCGAGGTGGAGTTGAAAGGGTTGAGCTTACTTGACGGAAGGTCATGCTGATGGTGCCGTCATCGGCACAGGTGGGGAGCCCGTCTGACGCACCGGCACCGGCGCTTGATGAGATGCTGGACTCAGGGGGACCCTCGTCCGAACTACCGCCCCCGCCAAAGAGGCCCCCAAGGCCGGTACGGCCACCACCACTGCTGCTGCCACCACCACTGCTGCTGCCACTATCCCCGTCATCATCGTCGTTCCCGCCCCCGAAGAACCCCCCGATAAGATCACTCAACTGCCGCTTCCTCATCTTCTTCCGCTGGGCATTGTCCGGGATATCGTCCTCGACCCCCACACTCTCATTAGCCCCATTATTCGTCGGCGGGCCGCTCCCACTTCCCATGAAGTTGGAAATAACGTCCTCGGCCCGCACGGGGCCGTTCCCCTGCGTCCGGCCCAAGGGCCCAACATCGTCCATCTCGCGGTCGCGGATGATGGATGTGTCGGCCTGCGAGCCGCACCGGTTGGTGCTGCAGTCGCGGGGGGTGCCGTCCGCGACGGAGAGGCCGGGCATGACGACGCCGTTGGCGCCTTCGATGGAGGTGACGAGGCCGTGGGAGGAGGCGGCGGTTGCCAGGGCGGCGATGAGGGCGGTGCGGTACAGCATGGTGGGAGGTGGAATATAAATTGGTATAGTTTGAAAGAAGAGCAACCTGTGCTTGGAGAAGTCAAAATGAAGGGTTCGGAAGAAGAGTAGGGGAAGATTTGACGAGCACAGCTCTTGATGATGAAGTGATGAGTAGTAAAGGCAAACCTATCCAAGCTGAATTCCGCGTCTTATATACACGTCGTGTAGATAAGATGTCGAACATAGAGTCGGTACACTTACTCTCAGCTAAGGCTTTGCTTCCCCCTTTCCGCTCCATTGCCACGAAACAGCCACGCACCCCGAAGTGGCGAGGAAACACAATGACTGCGGCATGGGCACCAATCGCATCTCACCCGCGCCCGGCCCCGAGCAAAACGGCGAACGAGACCGGGCTCATTCACCTTGGCGCTCCCGCAAAATAGTTTCAGACCGGGGTCGACGAACGCCTCAGCCATCGCGAGCGGCGCCCTATCGGGACGAGCTCACCTCGACATGGGTAGTATGTTCCCGTCTTAAGCTCCGATTGGCGGGGAGGTCTTCGGCTGAGGCAGATCCGGGGTGTCCGTGCTGCTGTCAGGGGCAGGGGTCGGATCGCGGATCGGCGCGGGAGATGCCGATCGTTGGAGATCCGGGTAGCACTGAGAATTAGACCTCTGTCGTTGATAGACCTTGACGCTACCACGATAGACCACCTCGACTTTAAAAAATCGAACACATGGAATGTTTTTTTATTTGGTTTATCTAAACAAACGCCGCATTTAACTAGTTAACACCATAACGACCTAACTCCCGTTTCACACGTTTCGAACTTGCCGAGAGCCGCTGCACGGACGGGGCCGTCTTCCAACGGCCTGAAACACCCACAAATTTCCTCATTGGGAAGAGCTGGCTCCTCCCAAGCCACCGGAAGCCGCAATTGCCGGGCCGAGGCCACCCATCACGATATCGAATACGCCGCGCCACTGATGAACCCCGCAAGACTCCCCGCGATCAGGCCCTCTACGGCACGCCAAGCCCCCGCGGTGTCACACCTTAGAACCCCCACTGGCTGCACCAATGCTTCATCAGCTCGGGCGAAACAGGCCCCATCTCCCTCGTCGTCTTGCTGTAGCTCTTCGTCCGCGACGTCTCCATCTCGACGTGCCCGCTCGCCGAGCTCCATCCCCTATACGTATCTAGCAGTTTGACGGCCGGGTTCCGCCCCACGTCGCTGCTATCAGCCGTCTGTGACTTCTCCAGTGCGCGGACCCACTCCGTCATCGGGACCAGCTCCTTGATCCTCCCTCCGTAGAACTCCTTCACCGCAGCCGCGAGCTCGCACCAAGTCGTTTCGGAGGGGTTGACGCCGTGGAAGTACCCCTTCACGTCCTCGACGGGAACCTTGGAGGCTACGCCGGACACCTCGAGGATGATACTGGCGACGTTCTCAATGGGGCACCAGTCAACGGTGTCCATCATCCCGAGGTCGCCGGGGAGGATACCCAGGTAGAGCGAGCTCGCGATGATGCTGGGGAGCCACTCCTGCCTGTTCCACATGCCCTTTTCGGCGAGTGGCCCCCCGATTTGGCCGACGCGTATGACTTCGGAGGGGATCCCGGATACCTCGGTCGCCTTGTCGAGAATAAGGCTGCTGACGAGCTTAGACCGGCCATAACCCGAGGATGTAATTGAAAGGTCCTCAATAGATTCCTCAGGGACTGGCCGCGCCTCTTTCCACGCGTCCACCGTCCCGATGGAAGAAATGAACGTGATGGGGACCTGCTTCTTCGCGCCGGCGCTAAAGTCGATAAGGTGCCGCACACCGCGGACGTGCGGCTCAAAGGACTCGACCGCGATGTTGAAGTTGACGGGCCACTGGTTGTGAATGACGCGGTCGACGTCTTTCTGCAGGCGGGCGTAGTCCCCCTTATCCGCTAAGCCCAGGATATCCCGCCCTAGATCGGCATGCAGGAACTCGACCTTGCTGAAATCCGTCGCCAGGCCGCGTCCAGAACTAACAACCGTCTGCCGCTCCCTCCCGTTCTCCGACCTGTTTAGGCAAATCACCTTCTTGACTGCCGGTGAAGCGCACATGAAGTCTAAGAGGTACGACCCTAGCGCCCCCGTTGACCCCGTAAGGAGAATCGTCTGCGCCTTGTGCGCGGGGTGCGGCTTCTGCGGCGCCGGCGCGGGTAGGTTCCGGGTATACCGCTCCACCTGCGTCCGCATCGCCGTGACCTCGTGCTCGCCCTCGTCCAGCCCCGCGCCCTCGTGACCGGTGTGTACGACGGACCAGAGGTAGTGCGCCAGCCTTCTTGGTGTGGGGTTCCCGTAAATCACACGGGTAGCAAGCGCATCAGCACTAGCATGAATACCCGCACTCTCCAGACTCGCGCGAAGGAGCCGCGACGCGTTGATGACCTGCATAGAATCCACACCACCGTGGAAGAAGTCCGTGTCGGGATCCAACGGCGCAGCGACGGCCTTTGCGCGGAAGATGTTCGTCACGGAGCCGACGAGGGCGTCTTCGGAGGAGAGGTCGAGCTTCACGGCCTCCGAGACGGACGCCTGCCCCGCCTTGTCGTAGATCTCGTCGATCTCGGCCTGGTATTGCTTCAGGGTGCCAGAGCGCTGGATCGTGCCCTTTGCGGCGCGCATGAAGGGCTTGTCGGGTTTCGATATGGCGATGAACTTGCGGCCGATCTGTCCGTGTGCAACGGTCTCCTCGTTGACCTTGACGACCTTGGACCAGACGGAGTCGATCAGCTCTTGTTCCTCCTTTTTATTCTGCGGCTGTTTTCGCAGCTCAATGATTAGTGCGGGCTGGAACCGGTTCGCGCCCACGACGAGCGCCCCCTGTACGTTCGGGTGCCCCATGACGATACCCTCAATCGTAACGGGGTTCAGCTTCTCGCCGTTCGAAAACACAATGACGTCGTCCGCGCGGGCATGGTAGAGCCAGTGGTCCGGGAGCGTTGGGTGCTTCCTATACAGGTCTTTGGTGCTAATCTCCTTGAGGTCTGGGAAGGTATAGAAGAAGCCCTGTAGCCCTGGATCCTCGTCCTTACGTACTATGACCTGCTCGTAAACTTCCGGATCCTCGGCCGTTTGGCGCCAGTCGCAGCCGAAGATGTCCGAGTTGATGATAAACCACTGCCACATCTTTCGGCTGGGCTGCCAGTACAGCGGGAAGGGCATGAATCTGGAGGGGCTATTAGCTTCTAGGCGGCTCGTGTTGAGGCGCGGTGGGGGGGAGAGGCGGGGCTTACTCTGTGGCGGATATAAAGTTCTCGAGGGCGACTCCGTTCTCTACGAGCTTGTCTCCAACATCCCGGGAGAGGTTTCCTGAAACGCTGTTAGCTGCGAAAAGAGATAGGGGTTCAGATCAGACTCACCTCCGCCGAAAGCGACCATGTTCAGACTCGCTAGCACGTCCATACTCTCCTTGGACTGGCTCAGCTCCTCGAGGAGGATCGGCGGCAGGATCATGCCGTCGGCCTTGAAGTTCTCGAGGCACTCAAGCACGAGGTCGGAGGATAGGGGGCGCCCGGGGACGGAGAGGCCGACGGGTGTGTCCCAGAAGAGCGTGGTGGTGACGGTCACGTAGAGGCCCGCCGCGTGGAAGAGGGGCACTAAGATGCGCCGTCAGCAAAGACAATACGACGACAATGCGATGAGATCAGGGGGAGGGCCTCGCTTACTAGGATCGAACATCACCTTCGTCATGTCTGCCCACGCCTTCGTCAAGATAGGCAATCCATGCCACTCGGGCAAGTTATGATACGCATCACTGATACAGAGCATTCCCTGCCTCGCAACAATGGGCTTCGGCAGCCCCGTGCTCCCGCTCGTGTGCAGTACCACGAACGGGTCCCACCGTGCCTCGTCAAACGTCTTGTTGTAAGGGAAGTGGGGCACCTTTTCTTCTGAAAACCACTGGTCCGTAGCGCTGACCATTATGGCGCCCATATCGCGCTCCTGGAGCCACGGCTGCACGACGTTGCGGAAGGAGGCGTCGAACCAGATTGTGTTGCAGTGCGTTTTTTCGAAGAGGTTCATCTGGCCCTCGTGGGAGTTGCGGGGGGATATGAAAAGGGCCTTTGATCGCACATTAGTCTTTCCCACTCCCTCCTATCCTTCAAAGATAGTTTGATGGAAAGGGTCAAGGGCTCTCGTACCTGGTATCCGGCCTTGATGGCGCTAAACAAGAAAATGATGTACCGGAAGTCGTTGGGACCGATGTATGCGATCGTGGGAAACTCCCCCTTTGACGGCCGCCCCGACGTCTCGATGATCTTGTGCGCGACGCGGTTGATGGCGTTTGCGCCGTCGGCGTAGGTGATGGGCTCCCAGCCGTCCTTGGGCTCCGAGGTGCGCGGGTGGAAGAGCCAGGGCCGCGTTGGGTCGTTGGCGGCGTGGTCGTCGATGATGGAGGTCATGAGCCTGCGCCCGTAGGCGGGCTTCGGGGTGGTTTCGGCCATGGTTCGTTTGTTCGGGGCGAGGGTCGTTTATGTGTTGTTGGTGAAGGTGTTGTATAAGTGTGATGTTTACTCAGTTTCTTGTTGAGCGTGTAGTGTTGTAGTATGGAAGCGTGGTCTGGTGAACAAATCTAGCTCTGTCGCCAGCATGGCTGCCCATCTGTTTAAGTACAAACCCTCTCGGGACTTCTCCTAGCACCCCCAGCGCTCTATCCCGTCTCCTCCGCGGAACCATCGGCACGATATTGCATCATCGACACCCGGCGGTCGCCCATTATGCTTCTGCCAAAAGTCTAATGCGCGGCATAGGCAGAGGACCGGGCGTTTGCCCTCGACGCCCAGATGGAGCTAAACACTCGGGAGCTAAAAGACGGCACTCAATGCTTAGCACCTGTCAAGTTTGAAGTGTGGATGCTTCGGACACCGGAGTTTCGTCGGACATGTGGGTCTCTGGGAGCGAGGGCCGGGTGCTCCACTACGCCGTTGTTTCGACCGACCTGTGGGTCTGGGGGAGGTCCCTGCGGTGGGTATCACCGGGTACGGGGCGTCATGGAGTGCACAACTTCCCCGAGTAGCACGGGTAGCACATCCGACGTTCATTATGCAGCATAATTCTTTGCGTCATCGGTTTCAACACATCGACTCGTATTCCTCCTCCTCGACTCCAGCACACTACCGACCTGGACGTCCACCCCACACTAGGTTTATCAGATACCGTGCACCCGTCGGGGTCCGCAACCCACCGACCTGATACCGCGCCGCCTGTATTCGCCGAGAGGTGGACGATGGCTATTACCACCGCTCTATCAATCCATTACTCTTTGACCGACAGACCCGAGCCACGGCAGATATTATGGCCTGGGCATTCGGATAGCATGTCGGCATTCAAGTCACGAGCTTTGGGTTACGCCGTATGACGCCCTCACCTCCATATCCCGCCGAGTTAGCCTTTGATTGGCGCCTGCCTCTGGGCTGTGGCTTGATGCCCCCCAAACGCCATTGGAACGGCCTGGACATGCGACCAATCACGAGCTAGGCTGAATGAATGCTGACTCGAAACTTGACCTGAATCATCATGAGCGAGGTGCATGGTAATGTGATGTGCGGAATCGAGATGGCGTTATAGTCAGGAACAGTGCAGATATATAGAGACAATAAGCCGGCCATGACCGCGACGTCGCGGTTGCAAGGTAAACACTATCAAGACAAACCGCACCTGACTGTGTTGTGTTTAAATCGCATTGTTCAACAACCGTTAAATCCGCAACCATGACGAGCTTCCCTTCAGATGCCTGGATCGACATGCAGGTCCGGAACCACCTAACCAACAACGACACGCTATCGATTGCCAACGCCCACCATGACAGGTACCCACCCCTTTTCCCATTCCCTCTTTCATTCCCTCTCCCAACCCGCAGGTCCCACCCATGCAGCACCCGCCCCTGACGCCCTCAAGTGGCCGCTTCCTCGAAAACGTCGGCAGCACAACAGAGATCGACGACGAAGGCGTCAACGGCCTCGTCGCGAAGCCCCGCCACCTGACCCACATCGTCGCCTGCGGCACCCACGGGTCCACGGCCGGCACCTCCGGGGGCTACGACATCTACGACCAGGACACAAAGGTGTGCCACGTCAGCTGGTCGTGTCCGCTGAACCGCGGCATCTCGAACTCGCTGGATATTGTGGACCTAGATGGGAACTATGATGTTGAGTGTAAGGGGGGGAGTCTGGATGCCGGGCCGATTGGACATGTGAGTATCAGGGTCAAGAACGGGGAACCCATGTAAGAAACGTAGGTGGGTTTCTATTGTCGCTGGGAACCGATGTGGTATCTGTATTAGTATCGGGATTCTTTACTCAGGTCCCAAGCTACTAATTGCTTGCTGCAAACACGGCTTGATTGGTTTCCGTTGTAACTATTCATGCCAAGAAGACGTCTGGTCTTACTGTGCCTCGCCAAGCCGCATCACGTTAGTGTTAGACACCCGGGTGGATAATGCCGGCACTCTCCGGCCCCCTCCTCCGATGCGTGAATATAAGCATTCTTCAGCTAGGAGAGCATCCTCACCCGTGAATGGGATGTCCCCACCTTGCGTGCGATGCGGGTTCTCACCTTAGCCGCCCTGCACACCCGCGACTGCGGGGCCGAGCTGACGTCTTGTCCTCCAGGCCCACTTCGCACCCGCTGTGGGCCATGAACGGGGCCGTGACAACCGCTCAAAATAACCCGAACCCTGCTTTGCAGGAGAATTATGCTACCAAGTGCCGCTCTAAGACAGCACTAAGGGTGGCTTGGCAACGCCGAGTAGTTCCCGCTTCGATCGCCCCGTCTTAGTTCCCGTCGACTTACTCGCTCGTATCCCGGTAGGGAGCTACTAGCTTGCTCTCCTTGCTTGGAACCCGAGGGCATCGCACGTCATACTCTCTACCTCGATTACTTGTGCTGGTATCGCTCTCTACCGGCCAGTTACGAGCTCCACGAGAGTGGGGCTGTTTTCCTTGATTCTCGTCATCAGTCCCGCGGCAACGCCCCGTCACCAACTAATTACGGCCTCGCGGCAGCTATAGCGGCCAGGAAAACACTCCCAACCTCTCCGGCAGGACGTAAGAGTCTCAGTCCCCCTCAGCCCCAAGCTAGCCCTGGGCACAGTGAAGTGCGCCGTCCCACGCTAATTTCACAGCGTTGCCGCCACCACACCTTCGTCCCGGAACGTCCCGCTCGGCCCGCCCTTTCCGAGATGCCCCACATCTCAGCTTCATCCCGATCCGACGTGGGTTGAACGCCGCTCGAGTCCCCGTGCCTCTCGGTATCTCACCGGCCACTCCCGAGCTCCTTGGCGATAACACCAACACCCCTTTCGCCAATGATTGACACAGTGATAGTCGTGTGGGCCACCATACCCATAGGCATGATTCTCAGATCGATAATCCTAATAGAGCCGACGCCGTGAACGCCCGGGATCCCGCCCACGAGGCTTCTGCCGACCCAAGCCCCGGCGCGTTCGTTCTACTCAGGGGCTTCCCCAATCGTAGCACCGTCTGCGGCTGTGTGCAGTGTGGACAGCAGAAGGTCGCCGCGGGTCCTTGGTCGGCTATGAGAAAACATCTTGTTCTGTCGGGATGCTCGTTAGCTAGTCTTCGGGCGTGGGGATCGAGACGCGGGGAACGATCGCAAGGCAAACGATGAACCATTGAATGCCCCGTGCCCAAGAATCATCAGTTCTTTTCAGGCTCGGGCAGGTTTGACAAATACGCTGGCACTACTGGGAGAAGATTACCATTATTTTCGTTACTTAACCTGCTTGTAGTGTGTGGTGGCGATCGGTTCCAAGCCAAATTCCATGTTAAGTGTGAATCATTCGAGAGGGCGATAAAGACTCAGTCCCTTGTCCGCCCGCCCCCCGAGGAAGCAGGCGAGGTGCTCTCTGCGTCGAAAATCACGTCTGAAATGGTAGCTAGTAATATCTCGCGGCGAGCTTGATTCTTATCATGCTACACAAGACCTGTACTAGCGGGTCATGTCTTCTGTTTGCTAACGGGACGGGGACGCAGACCTATAGCATTGCACCAGGCAGTACGACCCCACGCCATTCCCATCAGTGGGAAGCTGCTAGCTCGCCAAGCCTCCATATACAAAGACGTCCTCAAAAACAGCTGGTAAACCCATCCCCCGGCTCCCGCCTACTTTCTCCCGGCCCCGTTTTGCACCTTCCTTACACATGCAAAGGAACAACGAATGCAATGCACCCTAGAGGTGCAACGTTTGCGATCGGATCGCTGGTTCGGCTTGCAGCCGGGGGTGCTGTCGGCATGGCGGTCCTCATGATGTAGAGCAACTTGATTCGACCGCCGGGATATAGTTCGCTAGTCCCACTCAACTTACAAGGTAATACACAACGACGGTACACATCTAATCACGAAGAATTCATGCAATGTTCATTACGACCCACGGGCGAACTCGCCGTGAGGTTAAAAGATTATGGCGTAGTGGGCACTGCGCAAGCTATATATCATGGCGCAGGCAATCATCTCGTAGCGAAAAACACAGGTCAAACGCACCCCCGATACCCTCACGCGAGGCTCCCCATGGGGTCCCACAGCGGGAGCACAACCGGCTCCTTCTCAAGCGCATCCCTCACGTCCTCGCCCACAAACTTGGGATCGACAACGGCCTGATACACAAACTCGTCCATCCAGGCATCGCTCATGACGAACCACCCCTTGGCCCCAGCCTTCTCCCCCCAGCTATTCTGCACCCTCCACCGCACCGTCCCGCCGCTCTTGGAGTCGACGTGCACCCCCGTCAGCACCATGGCGTGCGTCATGGCCGACTCCCCCGTCCGCAGCCTGTCCGCCTTGTTCATTCCCAGCATCGAGACGTCGAGGCCGACCTCGTAGTCCACGAGGCGGAGGTCCATGACCCCCGCGCTGGAACTGGAGAACTTGCCGACGTCGCACCCGAAGAAGACGGGGAGCCCCGCGCGGAGCATCGAGACGCAGGCGGACTTGAGCGTCTGCATCGGCACGTTGACGTACGTCACTCCCCTTCCGCCGACGATGTTGCCCAGCCGCGAGACGGTGAGCGGCGTTAGAGGCGGGTTCCGCGGGTCGTGCACGAGGGAGATCATGGACGCGATGGAGTGTGATGTGATGTGCGGCGAGGGCGAGTAGATGTTGCGCGAGAAGCACTTTGGCGTGCAGGTGAGCTCGTGCGCCGCGCCGTCCTTGTCGAGGAAGGACCAGGTGAACTTTTCGTCCGGCGACGGCGGCTTGCCGAGGGTTAGGGTCAGGACGCGGAGGATGTCCTGCATCGTGCGCTCCTTTTCCGCCGCAATGTCCGCGTCGGACTTTGCGTCGTCCGCCGCGATGCGCCGCAGCGCGAGCGCCGCCTCCCGCAGCCTAGTGGTGACAATGCCGTTCAGGACCCCCGAGTTCCGCGCGTTCCAGCTGTCGGGGTACAGCGCCTGCGGCACGAGCCCGTACTTCCGCACGAGGTTGTGCACCATGTCCCACTGGCCCCCGTCGCTGACAACGTCGCCCAGCAGCGTCTGCACGACCCTGCCCCCCAGGTCCTCACGCGCCGTGTCGACGACCTGCTCGAGGAACCAGTTGGCCTTCTCGAGCTTGTCCCAGAAGAAGAGGTACGACTGCGAGAGCTCCAGCGCGTCGAGGTTGTGCCGCCGCATGAGGGCCACGCGGAAGATGTTTGTGGAGGCGAAGAGCCAGCAGCGGCCCGAGGAGCCCTGGTCTGTTATGGGCCCGCCCTCGAGGGGCACGCGGACGTTGAAGACGTGGGGCTCCGGGGTGTGGGCCGCGGGGGAGGCGAGGACTGTTTCGGGGTTGGCAGTGCTGAGGGCCGAGAGGGCGAGTCTGGGGGGTGTTAGGGGGTTCTGGAGCTCGGTTTGAGGCGGTGCGCGGGGCTGCGGAAGCTTACTTGTTCTTGGGGTTCTCGAGGAGGGTCTCCTGCCAGGAGACCATGGTCTGGGCCGACAGACCTTCCGGCTCGCGCCTCGTGTTGTGGGCGGGCTTGTTCTCGGTGTGCTCCATCGCTTGGGGGGGTTGGCTCTCGGCCTGGCGCATCGCCATAGGCGCAGACACGTTCTCGGCGCCGCGCATCGTGCTCTCGGGTGCGGACCTCTCGCTCGCAGAGCTGCTCCCGCAATCAATGTAAACGTAGTCGCTCTCGCCCGAATCAATCTGCATGCGCTCAATCTCGTTGTCAAACTCCTTTCTCGACCTGAAGCTCATCATGGCAGTGTAAATAGAAAAAGGTGCTCGCTGGCAAAAGCGGTGAAAGGAAAAAGATGTTGAGACGTTGGGTCCGGGAGTGGGGGAATCCCAGAGCTGAATACGGAGGCCTAAAGAGGTTCGAGCTCGGGCCAGGCGCGGGGCCAATGCGACGGAACGAGTCCCGCAGCTGACCCCGTGTTCTTTTTTCTGCGGGGTCAGGTGGCCCATGAGCCCGCCAAGGTTGCCAGGGGTGTGCAGGAGTGCGGGTAGCGGCGGGGGCCACTTTCTGGTGTTCGCGCGGCGGCCGAGTACCCTGATAGGACCACTTGCGCCTTCCCGATTCGCGATGGCGACACCGCCTGATGGATGCGGCTTAGCGCTGCGGGCTGCGGTGTGTCGTGGGCACTGGACGTCCTTCCAGTGGGGAAAACAGTCACGTCAGCTGGGCGGAGTAGCCGCTTGTGGAACGACGTGTTGCGGGGGGTGCGGGATTGCGACAATCGCGTGGTTCCTGGAAGGGGCAGGAGTGGGGCGTCGGGCAATACAATACGATGGATCGGCCTTTCGGGGAGACCTTCCCGCGTGGGAGGATCAGCTACTCTAACGTGTTTAGGCGGTGCTGGGGTGGTCACGGGGTATCTATCCTAATTTAGCTCCCCACAAGGTTATGCTTCGAACGATTGACGTCGCTAATGGCCGGTTCTGAAAGCGTCGGGTTTTTTTATTTTGGGAACGGCGACGCCGGATCGTGTCGAGCCAAGGTGCCGGGCCGGCATTGACAGTCGCAGGGTCGCCTCCCCCTTGGAGGACCGTGCGAGGGAGGATCGCCCTGAAAAGGGGGACGTATTATGCAAACCTACCCCTCTTCTAGAAGCACTATATCCAAAAACTTTCTCATCCGTTGCGAAAAAAGGAACTGCCTTGTTCGTTAATTACAGGTAAACCTACTAGCACTAGTCCTGAAAGACTCCAAGATGGAAGCTCGACGACGATGACGGACTAGGCGAAAAGACCGAGAATAGCCGAGCCCCAAGGGAGGTGGGGAAGTGACCTAAAGACGGAATCTTCGTCGAAACCGTGACAATGTTGCGATAATGACGATGGGAATACTGCCATAGGCCTCGTAGCGATGGAAAACAACTAAATACTCCTCTGTCCTTGAGAAAAAGGCGATGCACCCCGCCGGGATGCTGCCATCTTCCCAGTCGTGGTCTTCCTGGTCAAGAGACACCCTCGTTGACATGCCGGCCCCAGTAAACGAGTATAAGAGAGCGATTTCTAACCAGCGGGACACACCTTGGACTTCGAATTTGGAGGGGCGTCACATCTCCGCCCACGACAGCGCCGAATGCCCTGCCAAGAGACGGTAGGCATGTGGGAAGGGGCGGGGGGAGGTACGCACAGCAGGATTGTGAGATCTGCCGACGCAAACTCTACAAAAAGGCCGGCGGTTGCTATTCATTGACCGTGGCTTCTTACAGTTACGGAACATGTACATAACAACTTGTCCTACGCAGTGCATTACGTACAACGCAAAGTTGACACCCCGCTGGATTCTACGCAGGATCGTGACATAGAAACTGCGCGGCACCCTGCTCTATACGGTGAGAAGTCTTGGAAATAGAGGAGCATTGAGAAAGGAAGATCGAGTTGTCGAGTCACGAGCTAAAATCCTATTTATGTAGAGTGACTGGAAGGCGGCTCCATAATATGTTGTTGCCTATCCCCATACCACATTGCCCCGATCAAGCCCCCATACTCTCAGTAGCACACGCACTCCCTATAGCGCGTCCTAGTTAGTATCATGATAGTCGCTTCTACGTCAAGACACTATGCAGAGAGCCTACCCGGTGATACACTCCCCTCCGTTGTTCGGTGTGCGACACTAGAGTCGAAATCAGTACGTAGGTCGCGGAAGCGGGCCACTAGCAGACATCCCGTACCTGTGCTAGGCAGTTCGCTGGGTCGCAGGCCCGCTTATCCAGGGTGTGGGCCTCGGAGCCCGGCATGCCGGCGGCCACGGCGGCTGCGACGAGGAGGGATGAAACGAAGGCGTTGAAGAGGTGCATCTTGCGAGGTTGATAGGTATGCGATTCGCCGAATTATACTTGTGAATATGGTGATATGCAGTAGGGCGTTGTTATCATCCTGCTGCGGCGGGAACTCGTCCCCTTTTATAATCTCGACTTACTATCCTGCCCCTATGGACTGATTATCTTATCAATCAGCCGATCGATGGCCCTGATTCCTTTGATTATCCCCAGACGCGAGGGATCAACGCCGAGTTCGGGGCGGCTGATAGGTTTAGAGAAGCGCCTTTCCTATAATGGCAAAGATGTCGAAGATCCGCTAGATGACACTGAATCCTTCAACAATATGTTGACAAAACAAGTTGCCTGCCATGGGACTTTTCCAAAAATAACTTGCTCCGGAGAGTGGGTGCCCCTAGGAAGCGTAGAACCCGAGTGGACCGAATACGCATTAGACGCTAGTGCTGGCCCAACTTTCGTATAGATTGATAACTGAAACGGCTTAGCTGTGGGATAGGCATCAGGAGGAATGGAAGCTTCTGGACACTGGAGTGGGGAAAGGAAAGGTTGTAGACCGAGATCGGTCCGTAGACCTCGCATCTTTCGTACGTAAGGTTGGCCGTCACGCTACGGCACCAGCCACGCCCGTCATGAAATTCTTGGACATTCATCGGAATGACCTGATTGGAAGGGACTGCAGCTCAGCGGGTCCACTAATATATAACGGATCGCATTTAGGATTGCGAAGGATTCAACCGGAAGCTTAAGCTTCATACCCCTACGTAATGGTTGTCGAGAGACATCGGTACCCTCAACAGCGTGACGTGAAATAATTCGGCAGGGCTTCTGGGCGCGGAGTATCCTCCGCCATACCCCGCCGATTGCTGGAGATGCAACCCGCACAGGCTCGTGGGGGGCATACGAGGAGATGTGGCTATGCGGAGCGGCCCTGAGTTATCAATCTGATAATCTTTGAGCCCCGGTTGATGTGATGTGGGTCTTGCGGAGCGGGCACAAAACTGGTGGGACTCATAGCTGTTAATTGAGCTCTATGCTTTAGATATCCATTCTCTAGTCCGGAGCCGAGTAGGATATTCTGACGTAGATTGCAACGTGGGGGATTGATCGACTGAAGTATACTCCCCATACCATATAGATCGGTCCTATGATGGTCGTCGCCATCCCCCACACCGGTCAACCTGTACCGTGTCGAGCCTGGACAGCCTTCGCATGAGCTATAACGACACTTGAAAGTTATGACGGATCCAGGGTGTTCATGTAATTCAAGAAGCGGTGCTTTATGTACATTTGTTTCCGCCATAATGAGTTGGGAGCAACGTCTTTTGCAACGGCGAATCTTGACCATCATTTACCAAAGTATTTACCCTTCACGCTACCGTATTCGGGGTACCTCCTTAGTACACAGAGTGCGTCGTTGATGACTTGTACGAACATATACTTGCTGTTGCTACATCTAGTGCAGGTGAAACAACGGAGTGGATAATATGGAAGGTCAAACAATGGAGAAAGAAAAAGACACTACTACACTAAGGGGGACAGTGTACCGTTTATAAAGTGCAGATGTACTGGGGTTGAATGAGAGTATCTTTGGGTTATATATTATATCACACTATATGTCGGGCCCAAAATAGAAACGCAAGTGTAAGAAAAACGAGCAAGTCGATACCTGTGCAGGCTACAGTACCCCCCTACTGTAGCTATAGATTGGAGAAGCGGGTGTCAACTAGGGCTAGAATAACATTGGTGTACACCTGCTTCCTACGAATATACATCTTGTCATAGGTGACAATAGCGGAGATTCGATGTACAATCTAGGTGACATTCCTCAAATTCCAATGCAGATTCGTAGCTAAGTCGATACTTGAGTTGACGTAGACTGTGAAGGGAAAGGTGCGTAAGACATCTCGTAAGAAGAGACGACTGGTCCCCGCGCATCATAACCACCGCGTTACGTGCCGAATGCCTGGTGACTGACATGCGAGAGCACTACTAAGCCCCCTGAGGTCACATTCTCGGTAGAAGTTGTGTGTTCCTCGTGCCGAGCTACCCCGGCGCCGAGTCTTGCCCACTTCTGTCGAATCAGGTCAAAACCCGGTGCGGGGGTGGGGCCACCCGGAAAAGCGTCCCCTCTACCTGGAAGCCGACTATAACCCCCGCTTCGACGACGCCGAAGACCGAAACGCGAAGGCCAATACCTTGAAAACTCTAAAACTCTAATAGTATCTCAGATTGACACCTATCGCCATGTCTGAGAAACCCTCCTTCGACGCCCTCCCCCTCCGCAAGGGCGGACCCCACGGCAACGCCTGGGGCCTCTTCGGCTCCACCGACCAGCTCGGCATGCTGAACCTCCTCACCCCCGAAGTAAAAGTCGCCGCCGCACGAGAAATCACCGACGGAACAGCAGTGTCCACGGACCTTCCTCTGGACCACCTCTCGCGGCCCTGCTTCGGCCGCGCGCCGTTCGAGCAGAGGATCAAGAACAAGGCGCCGCGGGTGGTGAACGACGACACGCTCGTTTTTAACACGCAGTCCAGTAGCCAATGGGATGGGTTCCGGCATTACGGGTATCAGGATGCGAAGCTTCATTTTAATGGAGTGACGCCGGAGGAGGTTGGCTCTTCCAAGGTGATGGGGATTGACGGTATGGGCCCCTATTTGGCGGCTTATTGGCGTGGCTAATGCTGGGTAGCGTGGGTGGAGGCTGGCGGCATTGTCGGCCGCGGGGTGCTTCTTGACTACGCCGCTTGGGCAGACAGCAAGGGGATTGAGATCTCGGCGTTCGAGCCGAAGTCCATACCCGTTTCGACCCTGAAAGAGGTCGCAGCTAGCCAAGGAACGACCTTTAAAGAAGGCGACATTCTCCTCATCCGCACCGGCTGGGTACGCGCCTACGAAAAACTCACAGATGCCGAGCGCGAGGCCCTCGCACAGGAGACGACGCCTCCAGCCATTGGGCTGGAGTCGTCCGAGGAGACGCTGCGGTTCCTATGGGACTCGTCGTTCGCGGCCGTTGCGGGTGATCAGCCGAGCATGGAGGCGTGGCCGTGTCAGGACAAGAGATTCTGGCTGCACGAGTGGTTATTAGCAGGGTGGGGGATGCCCATTGGGGAGCTGTTTGACTTGGAGAGGCTGGGGGAGGAGTGTCGGAAGAGGGGGCGTTGGTCCTTCTTCTTTAGTAGTGTGCCGCTCAAGGTATGTTGTTCCTGACCGCGGACCTAGAGGACCTGAGCTAACTGGGAGTAGGTCCCGGGCGGAGTGGCGAGTCCTCCGAACGGAGTTGCGATCTTCTAGACTCGGGCTTCAGTGATGATGCCCAAGGAGTGCAAAAACAACCTTGCGTTGTAGCGACGGACCGATACGAGATGATGTGTTGAGCTCTACTGTTAAGCAGACGCCTGAACCAATGCTAAACACAACATCAACATCGTCAACTCAAATTGACCTTCCTCATTACATACCCGCTTTTGTTCCCGAAGACGCTGTGATCCATTCGTACTAGTTCACATTTATACTATCAGAATTGTGACTTCAGTGACCGTATCCTGGGCTCCACTGGACATTGCTTCTACCATGGTAGGCACAGGCTCTCGGATTTTTGGCCCCGGCCGATACTCCTTCCCGATGCTACCTATCGCATGAAGAATCTGCAAACCACGCATCAGAGAGGCAATTGCCGGAGCCCGGTCCGGATCCTACTCGACTGTGCATCCTCCCATTCGCGGAATCCAATTTCCCGCCCCCGGTGTCCAGCATGCCGCTCTCAACCGCGCGACAGATCTTTCCGCCTTTAGATTAAGTTTGCGGGGAATGCGGAGCCGTGTCCCTCTTGTAGGATCATCTTGGACGGCTCATTCGCGTTTCCCCGCATGAGGTCGTGCTTTCCCGGGTAATATGCTAGGCGGGGTATGTGATCGTGGGGGCTAATACGCTGAAGGAGTATATTAGATGGGTGTCATGGTAGGTTGTGTCGCGTAGGCTTTGTCTCACACGAGTCACACAATTAAGCTTATGCCGTACTTAGGATGTCACTTCGAGGAATCCTAGGAAACGCCTGCGGGCTGCTTATGCTTGCGCTGCCCTTAATCAACCCGTCTACTCAAGCACTAACCGTTCGGGACAACCTGGACAATGGCGGCCGCGATCGCATCAACCTAAACGCTGACTGGCGATTCCAGCGGACGGAATCCAACCCCGATGGTATCGTCTACGATGATCGCCCAGACCTGAACATCAGTGACGACGTCACGGTGCTGAAGCCCTGGATACTACCCTCGGCGAACCGCTTTATCAACGACCCCGAGAACCGCCATGAGCGGCCTGACGGCAACGCCGGCGGTGACGTCGAGTTTGTTCAGACAGACTTTGACGATGGCGACTGGGAGAGCGTCACGCTGCCGCACGACTGGGCTATCAAGGGGCCCTTCTACACCGAGCAGGATCCCATCGTTAGTGGGGGGATGGGTCGGCTTCCCGTGCACGGTGTGGGCTGGTACCGCCGAAAGATGACCATAAGCCCTGATGACAAGGATAAGAAGATCTACCTAGATGTTGACGGCGCCATGTCATACGCGATGGTGTGGCTCAACGGCAACCTCGTGGGTGGTTGGCCCTTTGGGTATAACTCTTTCCGCCTGGATCTAACGCCGTATCTCGAGGAAGGAGATGACAACCAGATCGCCATCCGCCTCGACAATCCTCCCGACTCGGCGCGTTGGTATCCCGGCGGTGGCATCTACCGGAGCGTCTGGCTTACAAAAGTGAAACCGACGCACGTTGGACAGTCCGGTACTTTTGTCACCTCGAGAGACATATCCGAGGAGTCCGCGACTGTCGACATGGTACTTGACATCGACAACGGAGCCGAGGAGCGAGTGGTTCGCGTTGTCTCCTCCATTCACGAGCTAGACTCAAAGTCGGGAAAGATTGGAGAAAAGGTGGCTGAGTTCCCAGAGGAAGAGGTAGAGCTTTCGTCGGACGAGACACATTCCATCAGTCTCTCAACCAGGGTGAAGCGACCAAAGTTATGGGGCCCATACCCAACCCAGACACCACACCGCTACATCGTTATCACACATCTCTACGACGGCAAGACCCTCTTCGACACATACGAAACCCGTTTCGGAATCAGAGATGTCAAGTTAACCGGAAAAGGCCTCTTCGTCAACGGAGAAAGGATCCAAATCCAAGGCGTAAACCAGCACCACGATCTCGGCGCCCTGGGCGGAGCCTTCAACCTCCGCGCCGCAGAGCGCCAGCTCGAGATCCTCCGCGATCTGGGCTGCAACGCCGTGCGGATGGCGCACAACCCGCCTGCGGTAGAGCTCCTTGAGCTAACGGACAGCATGGGCTTCCTTGTCGTAGATGAGATTTTCGACTCGTGGAAGAAGGAGAAGACGACGTCGGACTTTCACCTCATCTTCGAAGACTGGCACGAACCGGACTTGCGGTCGTTCATGAGGAGAGATAGGAACCACCCATCGGTGATTGCGTGGAGTATTGGAAATGAGGCAGGGGAGCAGCATGATGATGAGGAAGGGGCAGAGGTCGCGCGCATGGTGATGGCCATCGCGCGGGAGGAAGACCCCACGCGCCCGTCTACAGCGTCGATGAACTACGCCAAGCCAGATATGCCCTTCGCGCAGGCGGTAGATATTATCAGCCTTAACTATCAAGGAGAAGGCATCCGCGACGCGCCGGCCTACTCGCATCTCGACGGCATCTCCACACCGCCCCTCTATGCCGCCTTTCACGAAGAATTCCCGGACAAGCTCATTTTCACAAGCGAGTCGTCCGCAAGTCTCAGCACGCGGGGGACGTACATCTTCCCCGTCACAAAGGAGATCAGCGCGCCGGTAAACGAGACCTCTGGCGGCGACGAGACAGGCGAGAAGGTCAGCGCGTACGAACTATACACGGCGGACTTTGGGTCCTCGCCCGACAAGGTCTTTGCGGCACAGGATCAGAACTCGTTTGTGGCGGGGGAGTTTGTCTGGTCCGGGTTCGACTACATCGGGGAGCCGACGCCGTATTACGGTGGCGTGGCGCGGAGCTCGTACTTTGGGATCATTGACCTCGCGGGGTTCCCAAAGGATAGGTTCTATCTCTACCAGGCGCGGTGGAGGCCGGAGCATAGGATGGCGCATATCCTGCCGCACTGGAACTGGGAGGCCCGCGAAGGGGAGGTTACGCCAGTGCACGTGTTTTCCTCTGGTGACGAGGCGGAGCTGTTTTTGAATGGGGAGTCTTTGGGGAGGATTGAGAGGGGAGAGTTTGAGTATCGGTTTAGGTGGGATGATGTGGTTTACGAGGCGGGCGAGTTGCGTGTCGTGACGTGGAAGGATGGGGAGGAGTGGGCGGAGGATATCGTTCGTACGACAGGTGACCCGACGGCGTTGCGTTTGAACGCCGATCGAGATGCGATTCGGGCCGATGGCGAGGACCTGTCCTTCATTACGGTCGAGGTTGTCGATGATAACGGGGATGTGGTGCGGAACGCGGAAAACACCGTCACATTCTCCGTCGAGGGGCCAGGGGAGATTCTTGCGACGGATAATGGCGATCCAGCGGATACTACGGCGTTCCCTTCAAAAGAGAGGGCTGCGTTTAGTGGGTTGGCTCTTGCGATCGTCCGGGCTACGGATAAGGGAAGGATCACGGTCTCTGCCACGGCGGACGGCCTCGATGCGGCCTCGGTCGTAATCCGTTCCCATTAGCTACGAGAAATCTGCGGATAGAGGTTAGACGGCTTCACATACTCCCAATCAGTAATAGCCGATACGCCCTCCTGTATCTACGCATATTACATTTTGTTGTACCCAAACATTGAGGAACGCTGGTTCTATTGTATTCCTCTAGAAAAGCTACCGCCTTTTGGATGATGCCCTTATGTTGCACGGGTTAGAGAGAGCGCTGTTGATGTAGTTAAAAAAAAGTGCAAATCGCACAGTAGGCAATGATGGGCGACGTTTCGCAGCAAGCCGAGGACGGTTCGACGATCCGCAGGTAAGATTTTTTTTTAGTCGAGTTCTTTTTCAATTATTATCCTGATTATTATTAATAGGAAGAAACGGTGTGCTGTTTTGAAAGGCTCATGTCGTCCCATAAGGTTAAAACAGGCACTCCTAGGACTTACGAAGTTACTTCGCTTATAGTTTAGAGTAGCCGGCCATCATGGAGTTATCTGTCGCGCAGCCCGCTGAATAAGGAGGCCTAGACTCTATTCACCCATACCTGTATTCCGAGTGTCCTTAGACCGGCGACATACCCAGAAACCTTCCGAGTTCCGCATGATCATCTTTACTGTCACCGTCCTCCACCACCCACAGCTCTCCAAGTTCCTCCTCCCAGCCCCCGGACAAGCAACCTCGCAACGTCACGTCCCCGTGTAGTTGTGACCTCGGGAGATAGGGACCCTCGCCGCAACGGGAATGGCTGACCCCACAACTCCTTCCTCCGTCCAGTTGCCGCGCCTAAAGCGGCACAAGATCGACGTCGCGTGTGATACGTGTCGGACGCGAAAAGTGAAGTGCGATGGAGTCAGACCCGGTAAGCTCCCTACCAGTCCATATCTAGAATTTCTCCGTCCCTGACCTCTTTTTAGCATGTGGGAACTGTCTCAAGAGGTCCGACCTGAAATGCAACTACTCCGCAACGTCCCCCGATCGGGCCCCCAAAACAACAGCACGCACCATCCCCCCTGCTTCTACCATAGTACAGCCACCGGTCCCTACGCTTCCTCTGATGGCCATCGGACCCCAGGCGCATCAGCCTATAATGGGACCGCCTTTAATACCTCCAATCGGCAAAGAGCCCCACCGCGCAAGCGGGGAGCTACCGAAGCCCGCTGGCACGGACTCCATGACCATGTTGCCCGCGGAGAGCGAGATCACGCAGCAATACTTTGGCAGCAGCTGCGCCGGGTCCTTCACGCGGCAGATCAAAGCCGCGATGGACGCACGTCTCGGCGTGCCGCCCGAAAAGCCTATTCCCTCGGCGACATCACCTCGCCAGGGTGGGAGGAGTGGCAGTTTGGACTACACGCTCCCACCACGCAGAACCGCGGATAAGCTGGTCGAAGTATACTGGCTCTACGTCGACCCGCTATATCCCTTTCTAGACCGCAAAAAGTGGGAGCACACCTACGACAGTATCTTCGCCGGCACCCCCATCCCCTCCGACGAGCGCATCTTTGTGGCGAGCCTCAACGCCATCTTCGCCCTGTCAACCCAACTTGTCGAGTCCCTCGAGTCAGAGCACAGAGATAGCGCGAGCAACGGGTACTTTCACAAGGCGCAGGAGCTGCGGGATCTTAACCTCTGGGACCCGCGGTCGCTGGAGCTGGAGCAGTGCCGGTTGCTAATGAGCCAGTATCTGCAGAGTTCCAGTTGCCCGCACCAGACGTGGATGGTTGTTGGGGCTGCGGTTAGGACGGCGCAGAGCTTGGGGTTGCATTTGCCTGAGACGTCGGCGGAGGTCGTGGATGTGCGGGAGAGAGAGTTGTGGAGAAGGGTATGATACGGCTGCGTTTTGATGGATCGGTAAGTGTGCCATGGAACGTGACCGTTGGGTATGTGACTGATATATTGGATATCATTGTGTCTGTAACGCATGGGAGGCCGGCCATGCTTTCCCAAGAGGTGGCAACCGACGTCCCTCTTCCCTTATACCCACAGGATGCTACATTGCGGCTCTCATTCTTTGCCAAGTCCATTGAATTGTACGAAATCATCAATCGAATAACCCTGGCCGTTTACTCGAGTGCGGCTACCAAGCGTTTCAAGAAGGAGTCATGCGATGGTCCAGCCGAAGGCGCCGATGAAGATCTCACAACAATTATGAACCTCGACGAGGCGCTCGGGAACTGGGAGAAAGGACTACCGAACCACTTGAGTGTGGAGTTTTTGTACATACTTGAGGATGAGGTCGTCAAGCGGCAGGCCGTGATCCTGCGAATTCGGTAGGCACCCCTTTCCCTCGGTCCCCCAGTCTTATCCACCGGCACCAACTAACTCTCTCCAGCTTTCTCCAAGCCCGCCTCCTCCTCCTCCGGCCACTTCTCTTCCGCTTCTGCGTCGAGCCCCCGCCTAAATCCCCCGCCCCCAATCTCCGCCACAGCGTCCTCCGCGAATGCGCCCAGCTCTGCGTCTCAACCGCCCAGTCCCTAATCACCACCCTCGCTGCCCACCACCCCGCGGACGGCACCGTCGGCCTCCTCCCCGCGTGGTGGTACCGCCTCTACTACGTCTACACCGCCGCCACGATCCTTGTCGTCGCGAGGCAGCGCGGGGACGTTTTTGTTGAAGAGGAGGTGCTGGCGTCGTGGGACGTGGCGATGGGGGTGCTGGGGAAACACGAGAGGTTTGGAAGGTCGGCGAGGAGGTGCGTTGCTGTGCTTAATATTCTTTCGGACAAGGTGTTTCAAGAAACGGGGGGGAAGGAGGGGAGTAAGGGGCAGGGGCAGGGGAACGGGGTTAATCAGGCGATGGATCAGTTCTTTGATGGTGTGGGGGAGTACCCCGATCTGAACCTCACCGGACTAAACTTTGACGCGAGTGACTTTACTGCGTTTAATGTCCAGGCGTGGGGCCTGGTTAACTGCGGGTAGTCTACGCTTTTGCGAAGGGTATGCAGGTGAGATATAAACGACGCGTCTATAATGATATTGAACAAGAACGATAAGTTATGTACATGCTCAGGTGAAAGTCCGGTGGGATACGGGAGACCCCCGATTCATCCCACAAGGCAAGCCACCTCTGTCAACCGCGACCCGCTTAGCAGTCCTCCGTGAGGCCCTCGACGGTGCAGAACTCGTCGTCGGGCCCAGAGCCAATCTTCTCGGGCTCGCTCCCGTCATCGTTCCCCTCGAACCGGTCGCAGCTCTTCCCGTCGTTCTGGCACGTGTTCGAGATAGCGCAGGTGTCCCCGTAGTTGGTGTTGATACCGCACAGCACGCCGCCGTCAACAGCGACAGAGTCCTCAATGACCACGTTGCGGGGGCCGCCGTTGCCGTCGCAGTTGCCGCAGCTGCGGACCAGCTTGCCGTAGTTCTCGGCGTAGAAGTCGGAGATGACGACGTCGCCGCGGCCGTTGAACTGGAAGACCTTGTCGTCGGCGTTGAAGGCGCCGCCGCCGTTGATGTACGAGGTGCCGGACTCCTGCTTGAAGGTCGCGGCGTCCTCGCAGACGGACTCCCACCAAACGTTGTTAAGGGTGCTGGGGGGAGTGTTAGTGGGATGGCCTTAAAGGGGGAGGGAGTGGGGAGGCGAGGGGGCTTACCAGGTGCCCAGGCAGTGGACGCCCTCAGCCTGGCCGGGGCCGATGATGACGTTGGAGAGGGTGGCGCCGTCCTCGAGGACGAACATGGCCTCGTCCTGACCGGTCTCGTTCTGGTCCTCGCAGACCGGGGCTGTCGGGGAGAGTTGTTAGCAACTCCGAACCTAAACACAACATCTAGGCGAGAAGTAGGCATCTCGTGGGCTGGATACTCACGATCACGGTCGAAGCGCTTCATCTCGCCGTCGAACTCGCCAGTGATGGAGATGGGCTCCGAGGCGGTGGTCTCGCCGGTGGCATCGGGGATCGTGGTAGTGACGGCGAGGGCGCTGGTGGCGAAGCCGGCGGCGAGAATGGCGGTGTACTTCATCTTGAAAGAGTTTGTGAGGACGGTATGTCGACTTGTGGGAGACTAGGTTGGTCTGGGTAACGAGTGTGTGAGTTGTTGTGCTAAGCGAGTGGTTGATGATAGAAAGGTCTTGGACGAGAGGAATCCAGACGGTCTTATATATTCTAGTCTTCTCTAGGACTCTCTGGTCCAAGTTGTTGTCTGTGTTGCCGATCCGCAACCCGGAGAGATCGGAGAGGTTTCCGGATTAGATCGGTAAATCGGCCGTAGCACGGTTGAGTGGTGCGGTTCCGCTAGGGATCGTGGAACCCCTGGAGCACGTGTTGGCCGTTGGCCAGCAGATATCGCGCCCCGGGCTTCTGGAAACCCGCTCGATACCAGACCCCGGTTCTCATATTTTCCTCGAATGAGAGGCCCAGATCCCACTCCCCGTGGACCCGGGTTCGCGCCGTGTCCCGACCCTGCAATAACACTGCCAGCTGAGTCGGGCGGCCTTCCCCCCTGCTGCGACCGTGCGACGGTCGCATCCCGGGGCCCACCCCCTGAAAGGGGGATCGATCGCCCAGTGCATCCTTCGGTCAATATCAGACGCCAATAAGCATGAAACGAGCGGGGGTGGCTGATCACCCATCTCTAACCCAACCTTGATTATTCAACAAGCTCCCCCTTTCACTGCTTCCCTCCATACCGCGATCCATATATGCTTCAGGTCGGCGGGGGATCTTACATCCGCCAATTAAACGAGGTCCCTACCCTGCCATGCTGCTGTGTCCCGGCCCCAAGCTTTGCTGTACCGGCGCTACGATGCGATCGACAGCTTGGCGGATGCTTAGCCACGGCCAAGACGCGCTAACGCCGTATTCGGTGGCCCACGCCGACGGGGACCCGCCATCTCGCGTGGTTATGCCCCGAGTGTCACGGCGGTGATGTCACGGGCCCCGGGGTTGGGGTCCACGGAGCAAAGTGTGCCTCTGCCGGCTGGGTCGGAGGCCCGGGGATCGGCGAGAGAGGCTACCGGAATGGACGTAGCGCCGGAAGGACGGGACGGGCTTGGTTACCGAGCGTCTTCCACTGTGTCTAACTGAGGCTCGAGCATGCTCTCCCCGCATAGACCTGTAATTACGGGTGCTCCCTTTGCGACGAGACTCTAAGAGCGGTCGTGCGCGGGAACCTATCGAACTCGTTAGGGCATCGGGTGGTATCCAGAGGCCTCTTGCCGGGTCGCGTGGCTCAATGGGGCCTGGCGGCTCCACGCAGCATCATCTGTGAGGGGCTAATCTGCTGAGCAAGAATGGTTGAAGGAGTTGCTGTAACTATCCCGGCCCAGCTTGTGTGCGAGGTAATATCGAGGCTCCTGGTGATATCCACCTCGGACGTCTCGAAAGTTCCGGTGTCATTCCACCGAGGCAGACAGGTACAAGGAAAAGGGTCTCAACGCATCATCGTTTCTGGACGTAAAAGGTTCCAGATACAGTGTGGCCTTTCCCCATCGTTTGGATATAAAGATAATAATTGCTTTTTCCTTTTTCCTTGATTTTCTTCTACGGAGGTCCGCAGGATGGTCGTCCTCCATCATTCCTCTTAGCTCCCCAAAACTTTGGAGGTTGTGGAAAACATGGAATCTCCTACAAGTGGAACTCCTATCTGCTCTGGAAGGCCGATCTCGGATACATGCGGTAAAAAAGGTGCAAAAGAAAACATACAACACCGGGTATTCGCTGGTCGTCACCGACCCAACTACTAATCCAGCCCTCTATGGTTTATGTTCAGGGGAGCGGACGGGACCCTCAGCTTTCCATAGGGTATGGTCGTATGTACTAGGAACACCTTCTTAGCGCGCATATAACCCCACCATTACACCCTAAGTCTCGAAGTTAGTCACGGCCCAGTCTGCGGTGGCTCCAATCCAACACCTGATGGAGGAAGGGCACCATTCTAACTTAGAACGTGAGCTTATAACCCTCTAGCTTTCCCGTTTTATCCGAGCAATAAAATCCATCCCGACGCGGTTGAATTTTGCTAAGACTTGCTTTGTCAAGATGGAAACGTATAGCTGCTATCCCATTCGGCTTCTCGGGTCCTTTCTGGGCAGCTAGGCTAGAGTTATAGATATGCGACCAACATTTCAAATCGTTATCCTCGTGCCCAAATCCCAGAAAAGACAGTGTCGCTAGAAAATGTATAGAAAAGTTAATTTAAATATTAGTGTTGCTATATTTTGATTCGCGAATGGTTCGGTGTTGATATTTGGTTGGCGTTGGGAACATCCTCCCGTAGCACATATCGCAACGGTGTGAAATGCCATTCGCTACAAGTCCTAGAACATTACACACCCCGCGTTGTGGACACGGTTCCGCTGTCCAGGCCTGGATACCCAATAGTATGACATTAGTCGAATGAGGGTGGCGGTAGTATCCGTGACGTCAAATTTACATGAGGAACGGTTACCACCGCCCTACGTACATATGATAACCAACCCCATGAATGACGTTGCGCGCCGCATACAAGAACCACAGCCTTGGTTTACGCGACAAGGTTTGTATATAAGAGGGCCTACCCACCCCCGGGTCTGTCCCCCACGTTTCAAGCAATCAGAGAGCAGACTATCGCATCTGATTTCAAACGTCTAATAAAAATGGCCGCGTCTCAAGCTGCATACGCCGTGGAAAAGGCCGTCGGCCACGACGACAACTCCGTCATTGTGCAGGATGTGACCAACTATGAGAAGACGGGCGATGAGAGCGAGACGATGAAGGCGCTCGTGTGGCAGGGCAAGAATAAAGTGGAGATCGGTACGCCGCGCCCTTCACAACTCCAACCCCAACCCCAGAGCGCCGTTGGCTAACTCGAACCCGGTTCTCAGTCGACACGCCGAAGCCGAAAATCATCCAAGCCCGCGACGTCATCCTCAAGGTGACGGGAAGCACGATCTGCGGTTCAGACCTGCACCTCCTCGACGGCACGGTCCTCCAGATGTCCAAGGGCGACATCCTAGGCCACGAGTTCTGCGGCGTGGCGGACGCCGTCGGGCCCGGCGTCCCCTCCGACAAGGTAAAGCCGGGGCGCCGCTACGTCGCGAGCTTCCAGATCGCCTGCGGCGACTGTCACTACTGCCGCCAGAATATCTCCTCGCAGTGCGAGATGACGAATGCGAATTCCACGATGAAGGCCATGTACGGGGGCAGGACGTCTGGGTTCTTTGGGTACTCGCATCTCACGGGGGGGTTCGCGGGTGGCCAGGCGGAGTATGTGCGGGTCCCTCTGGGGGACGTCAACCTGCTCGAGATTCCGGATGATGTGCCGGATGAGAAGGGGCTTTTCCTGTCGGATGTGCTGTGCACTTCTTATCACTGCGTAAAGGATACGCGGGTTGAGGAGGGAGACCAGGTTGCGATCTTTGGCGCGGGGCCGATTGGGCAGATGGCGGGCGTGTTTGCGCTGAAGGATGGCGCGAAGAAGGTGATCTTCATCGACACGGAGCCGCGGCTTACGAACATCAGGGACCGCTGGCCCAAGGAGCACCGCGACAAGTTGGAGCTCGTGGACTTCAAGGCGCTATCGTACGGTGTGACGACCAAGGATACGGTCGTGAGCAAGCTGAAGGAGCTGTGCGATGGGCTGGGACCGGATGTCGCGCTGGAGTGTGCGGCGGGGGAGTATGCCAAGGGGTGGCTTCACTGGCTTGAGATGGCGATGGGGGCCGAGACGGATACGAGTGAGATTTTGAATGAGATGATGGAGGGGGTGAGGAGCTACGGGAGGTGTGGCATCACGGGCATCTACGTGGGATACGTGAGTTCTCGTATCTCCTCAGCCTTTGAAACTGATCGGCTGCTAACAAACATCAGACGAACCACTTCAACGCCGGAACTCTCATGCAGCGCGGCATCCGCCTCATCGGCAACGGCCAGGCCCCTGTCCATAAGTACTGGCACGAGCTCCTCGACCAGGTGCGGATCGGCGAGCTGGACCCGCTGCAGATGGTCTCGCACCGCACGAGACTCGAGGATCTGGACAAGGTGTACTACAAGTTCCAGAAGCACGAGGACGGGATGCAAAAGGTCTTCGTTGAGACCAAGTTCTCGTTCCCGAGGGCGGCGGGGACGCCTGAGCTAACGACGTATTAAGGGTGACCATCCGGCGTGATATAGGTGCGTCGGAACGGGATGTATGTATAGTAGTATAATTTGGATCTAGTGTAATGTGTAGTTGAGCACTCCCCTCATGAGTCTGTAATTGCAGGCAGCACTGGCGAGGTAGTGTCAGGCAAGATATGACGAATGCACGCTGCGCTGAACCGTTTCCGCGCCTCGGCACGCAACGACTGCAGCGTCAACAACATACGAGGCAAAAAATACTCATCTTCTATCCATGCGATTAAATTCCCTCCGCGGAAATCTATGTTAGTGCGCGGGTGGACATACGTATCCAGCATGCCGATCAGCCGTATCCTGAGGCCGGTATCGTGCCCTCCCTTGGCCTCGGCTAGGAATATGCTCTATGGGCTTAGTTAGGTGTCGTCGGCTGCTATAGTTGAAGATCGAAACTTTCAGGTGACGAGGGCATCTTTCTTCTTCTCAACGGCGTTTATGGCCCCCCAAACCTCGGCACGGTTGCCGCAAAGCAACGGGGCAAACTACCGGCGGTTCCTTGACCCTGGGAAGGTAAAGTCTGGTGAGGAGGCTCCAGACGGGTAGGGAGTGGAGGTAAAGAGAGAGAAGTGTGACGGTGGGAATGTATTGGGTCGCCAAGGAGTGGAAGTGAAGAGAGGAGATTTCCGATGGGAATGCAACAGGTGGACAAGGGCTCGGCGGGCAGAGGGCGGGTGGTCAGTGACGGTCCACACCTACGGGTCATGCTTAACGTTCAACATGACAAGTAGAGGTTGCCAGGGAATCCAACTACATGGGGAATTTCCCGTCTCCTTACATCATAGTTCGTGCCCGGACTTTATTACTCTCGCTTTGAAATATTAATCCCACGGAAAACACAAAGCCCGCTATTGAAACCAAACACGCCGAACCCAGGCACCCTCAATACGAAGCCTGCACGGCGGAATACTCCTCCCCGTCTACCTCGAGCGAGAACTTCATCAGCCCCGACGCGTCGTTTTGTATGACGAGGTGGTAGTCGATCTGGATGTAGTCCGCCCCGTCGGAGCGGCGCTTCTTGGGTGTGAAGCAGGAGCGGGGGATCTTGTCGAAGTCTGTCTTTAGGGTGCAGTTTACCTTGACTGGCGTTTCATCACTGTCAGCACATACTGGGATGTAAACGGTAGTGGAGCGTGTGGGAGTCGTACCATCTTCAGGGTGGTCTGGGGCTGTGTCCGAGTGGCACTCGTAGAGACGATTCGAGCAGCGCAGATTGGAGCCAGTGGGATTCAACCCGCCGAACCTCCGACAAAACGAGAGCCTGATCTTTGTATTCCGCACCAAATCGTCGTCCTGTTTGCCAAAGAACGACGTCAGCATACAACAGTGACACTCTCACAACAAAAACAGCTGAATCAGTCTGCCGGTGGAGAGGGGCTAGTGCGTACCTTGTAGATGAACCACTTCATTGTCTTGCACCGGTCCTTCTCCTCCCACTCGCTCTTGAACTTGGGGTAGCCCTCGTCGCGGGGGAGGGTCCAAGTCGAGTTGCAGGTCGTGCCGTAGTGCTTGGTTGCTTTGGTTGCTGTTACCGTGGGCGCGAGGCGCAGCTTGCTCATAACGGCTCCTCTGTTGGACATGTTAGCAAACTTGACCTGTTGTCGAGATCAAGGGCCCTCTGGGGCAGGATTGTGATGCGACTTACTTGACGATTGCGGACCATCTAGTCTTCGTCAGCATAACTTCGCTTCACTGGTCCTCGAATCTTTACATGGGAACTTACGCCTCCTTTGGCTGCATCACGAACACCCCAGGGTTCGACCTCTCAATGGTACTCTTCAAGTACGCGCTCGACCCAAAGCCGCCGACCAGAAAGATGGCCCTGGGTCCCGACTTCCCAGGTCCCCGGTGAAGCCGAGCCGCCCGCACCTTTGCGACCTGCTCGCTGACGAGGGTGTTGATGTTGCTAATGATGGGGTCGAAAATGCGGTACATGGTCGAGCTGCAATACCACTGTCAGCAGCCACATTTCCGCCCGAGAGCGGTATTTAGGTTCCATATGAACTCACCCAGAAAGAGTCATCGAGTTGCTCACCAGCCCCCGCGCTTTGTTATCCCTCAGCCCCGCCATCGGGAAGCTAACGAAGCGGTCCGGGTCGTGCATCCCCCGGAACGCTACCTTGATCGCTCCATCAAAATCCTTGAGGGCGCTGCGGTAGGCGGGGGTCGTGCTGAGTTTAATGTAGGCGTCGGGGCCGACGGTGTCTTTGATTTCTTCCTCGAAGCGTTTGTTGAGCATTATGGACCCGCAGACGCCGCCTGATGGAAATGTTAGAAGGTCTCGGTTGAGGATGGATCTAAGCAGTAAGGAGCTGCGGTGAGTTTCGGGTTTGCGTACCCGAGGGGGCTGTGAGGGCCTTGAGCTCAAAGGGGTCCATGCTCTGGATCTCGTAGGAGACCAGATCGACGGTTCCACCTCCCGCGTCACAAACGACCATGGCGTCTCCGCGCTGGGGTCGAGTTAGTACCCGCGTGATCAACTTTGTTATACCTGCTGGATTGGTCCCGCTCGGAGGTGCAGAGTGCACTGGCAGGAGTACGTAACCTACCTGAAGTCCCTTGTCCTTTACGGACATTAGGGTGTAGAGCGACGCCGCCTCCGGCTCCGTGATCATCTCGATGGGCGAAATTCCGGCTTGCGTGGCAGCCTATCCCCGTCAGCGACGTGCACCCTCAAAGTCTAAAAGCAAAGAACGGAGCATGGTGTAGGGCCTCAAACTTACCCTAAGAGTCATGTCCTTTGCCTTGTCAGACCAAACCGCCGGTACCGTCAGCACAAACGCCTTCTTATACCCATCTAGAAAACTCGGATCAAGCACATCGGCCTCAATCTCCCGCAACGCATGCTCAAAAATGGCCTTGATATAATCCGACGCGACTTCCAGCACCGACTTGGGCAGCTTATCGAGGTCCGTGCCATTGCTGTCGGGGATGTAGTACGGGCGGTCCTGCCCGGGGTCAAGTAGGAGCTTCAGAGCGGTAATCTTCTCGCCGGTGGAGAGGTCGAGCTCGTAACCCCATTTGAAGGACGTGGTGGAGTCGGGGTCGTATTGGATTGTCGTGGGGGTCTTGGGGGCGATGCGGTCTTCGCCGCCAGGCCAGTTTGTTATGGTGTAGATTTTGTCGGGGTCGGTTGAGTAGGCGTATGCGACACTGGGAGGCGCACTCGAATTAGACTACTGGTGAGGAAGGGAAGACGCCATCAGGGTTTCGGTGGCTGGTAGGGATTGACTTACCCGCTGAATGTGGTGCCAAAGTCCAGGGCGATAATAAGTGTATCACCCTCGGTCTCATTGACGGCCTCGGAGTACGACGGGGGATCCATTCTGGATGATCCGTATGATGCTCGCTGTCACTGCCCACGGGTGCGCTGTCAGGAGACCCGGATAGCGTCGGTGTACGGTGTTTATGTTTGCGCGTTGAGGGATAAGAGCAACAAAGGAGGGATATGGAAGGCAAACGAACGAGGTAGGGCGTTATGAGCTCTATGACGTGAGGGGAGACGACGGGAGACAGAAGTATTTCCCGAAGAATGTTCCGTGAAGCGAAGCAGTGCCGGCGAAGGTGGTACGGGATGCACGTAAGATATAGCGGAGGGAGGGGAAGGACCTCAGAAGTGTACAAATGACAAATGAGGCACAAAGGCCTCAAGAAAAAGCCTCCCAATCCACCGTCCCCGGCGCCACCGGCGCCCCCAAGGCATTCACGTCCACAGCCTGCTGTGCGGCCGTGTTGTCCCCGGCCCGCGGAGAACCGTGGAGAACCAATCGTTCGGCAGGGCGGGCGACGGCTGCGGACGATGCGTGGCACAGCGCGCGCCACGTCCTGTTTGGGGTAAAGTGGAATTATGCGGGGGACGGGTTATGGACGACCAGGCTGAGAGCCTGGTTATGTTTTGTATGACCAGTTCACTGCCGCCTCATTTTTTAAGCTTTCTTCGCCGAAGGAACGGTCCGTCGGAAGTCCTTTCTAGGGACGGCATATCACAGAACCTTCCCTCGACGTCGAGCTTGTTACTCGCCAAAACTCAACCCCGCCTATATTCAGCGATGGTGCAAGTCGATATGCCGGATGCCCCGCGGGAAGCCGCCAGCCCGAGAACGGCGGAAGCCCGTCCGACGACGGAAATGGAGGACTTCCAACAGCAGATACTGAAAGACTTGGCGGGAAGCGCAGAACAAGAGCAGTGCCGACGCGATAGCGCGGGTGATGGCAGAGAGACTGCTGCCCGTCGGAGTAACACTCTAGATGAGAAGCGCCCTGAGCTAAGTAGGGCTGGCACGTCGCTCAGCGAGGGCCAGGCGCCGTATGCTGCTATTCGGGCCATGACGGCCGGGGACGCCGATTCCGTGGACGTCGCTGCACCGGGAGGGAGCACCCACCCGGACTTGGGGCCTCAAGATGACCTCAACGCCAAACCGACTGTAAGGACCTAGCTCGTCGTGATTTAGCAGCCACCGTTGCCCTGCCTAACCACGCTGCCTTAACCACTACCTAGCTAACATGAGGCTGCTCAATCCAAGATCCCCCAAGATCCCTACGGCGCCCTCGCCCGCCAGCTCCAAGAACGAACCAGGGAAGCCGCCGACCTCCGCCGCCAGCTCGTAGACCAAGCCTCTAAAACAACGCACCTCCAACGCCTCCTCATCCGCGCAAGCAAAAAGGACGACGCCCCCGACAGCGAGGTCCGCCAAAAGTTCCTAATCCTAAAGTCCGACATCCTGCAGTTCGTAAAGGGCCACCTGTCCGCGCACCTAGATGGCGTGACGCTGCTGGGGATAGCGGAGGGGGCGACGCACGAGGGCAAGGAGCTGTGGCTGAGGTCGAGGGTCGCGGGGTGTCTTTTTGAGGCGTTCTTTGGGGGGTCGGGGCTTTTTGGGTTTGCGGACCATTTGGGGGGTGGGAATCCCTTGAGGAAGTTTGAGGAGAGGTTGAAGGCGAGCCAGTGCGACGGTATGTATCCTGGTTTCCACCTACGAGCCTGGCTCTGTGATGCGAGTTTGACGACTTGGGAAGACGTGAACTGACACTCTCCTGGTGAAGACGCCCTGGTCCGCGAGTGGCGCGTTTTGACCGTCAAGGCAAGCAAGCACCTCTCTTACGACCGCTGCCGCCTGACCTCTGCCGCCGCGCGCGATATCTGGCCCCGCTTCGCCCCCATCATCCCCACCCCACGCCGCACCTCACAGAACAAGGCGCCCTCCCGCGAGACCAGCTCACCCCGCACCGAAGCCCTCCGCGCCCTGGAGCGCCTCTGCGAACAAGCGTACGACCTCGGCCTGCTCTTCCGGGGCTCGAGCGTAGAATACCAGTGGGATCAGGAGATTTCGATGCTGAGGAGCCGGGAGGTGCTGGATGAGCACGAGGTTGTGGGGGCCGAGGGGCCGGAGCCATCTGGACCGGAGGAGGCGGAGGTTGCGTTTGTTGTTTTTGGGTGTGTTGTTAGGGGGGAGAAGGGGAGTGGGCTGTTGGCGAATGGGAGGACGAGGCTTTGTTCGGCCCAGGTTGTCGTGAGACGACGGGGGGTCGAGGTTTAGCGTCTCTGCAGCCGGGGGTCTTGCAATGGCCTGTCTGGGGGCGTTGAGGACCGGCCATCAACCAATCCCTGGGTTACCTGGTTTTCCAAGACATACGAAGTCTTGGGAGTCTGTCACTCCCCAACGCACCTGAATTAGCGGATCGGGTCGTTCAAGACCTAGGCGGATCGCCCGTTCTTATGCTGGGAGCCGGCCTACATTGTCCAGATAGGTGTAATCTCATGGGAAATTATACATGCCCTTAGCCTACAACAGGAATCCCGAATGCATTACAAACCCGAGCAATTTAATCCCTAGGGCGCCTCAATTCCCGTAATGGACGTTTTAGAAGGTAAGCCGAGGCTACGGGAGCGGCCGTTGTCAGTACTGCTCCTCTTACTATAGTTGTCACTTCACCGATACTAACACAGAGGCTCCGTTATTTGGCAATACTGGCTGTATTTAGGTTAATCAGTACCAGACGGCATGTTGGTGCCTTGTAAGTCGGGCATGGAGGGTAGGACATGAACGCGATCGCGGAGCGAGGTCTCCAACGCGGGTAACAACAAAGAGGGATGGACGTCGTTACGCGACTATACTTCGTCGAGCCTTATTTCGGCAGCTCTCACGCTTCCATTTGACCCGCGGCCCCACGGTGTCTAGCCAGGGTGGATTCAAGGCTCGCTGAGGGTTATATGCTTGTTATTATTCCAAAGTCGGTATCCTAGATGGGTCGTGGTGACCAAGCTCGCTACGGCCAAGACTGCCTCGTCACTTAACAGGTGAAACCGCAGTCGTAGTCCCTCGTGTACCGCATCCCGTTGCCCTTGGACCCCGGATCCTACAGTGCACCTCGTTAGCATCACCTACCAACGACAAAGCACACGGCACGATGGCGGAGCGGAAACTTACGGCCTCCTTGCCCTCCTTGCACCGCTCCCCCTGGGAGCTCTCCCACCGGTCGTTCCCGTACTGGAACCGGAACCCCTCGAGCGCGGACTGCGGCGTGTCCATCTTCTGGTCGATGACGCCGAACTCGAGGGGCGTGTCGAAGCCCTGGGGCATCCAGGGGTACACCCCGTCGTGGTACTGCAGGATCTCCTCTTGCGGGAGATGGTCAATGACCTCCTCGTTGGCGTCGTAGAGCGTCACCTCGATCTTATGGTCCTTGATGGGCTTGGAGAAAGAGCGGTCCTCGTGCAGGTGGAAGGTGCACCAGCCGGACGCGAACCGCTTGGTGACTTGGGATGTGGCGGTGGTGTCGGAGGGGGCCGCGAGGGCGGTGGCGGCGAAGAGGGCCGCGAGGAGCGTGGTCCTGAGGGCCATGGTGACGGGGTGCGTGGGGGTTCACGTAGGGGTTGTTATTTGCATTTGGTTCTCGTGAATTGACAGGCGAGGCTTCCGTCGTCCTTATACACCTTTCTTATGGTCTATGCGCCATTTAAGGAAATGCCATCAGACGGCCGGTGGCATGTAGGATTTGCAAATCCTAATGACCCGACAAGTCCTGTCGATCCACTTCTATGTGGAATACCCGCCACCTACCGGAGAACTGGAGACAAAACGAGTGAATGCTCGCGCGTGGTAGTTTGAAAGGAGCGGTCCGGCAAAGAAGACTAGTGCCGGTCGCGGTATATGGAGCCTCGTCGACTGATGCGTCTCTGCGTGTCTGACGGAGTTCGGCTGTTGAAGGATTCGATGCAACTCCGCGGTCGTCACCGTCTCCAGAATGTCGGGGGGAAACCAATAAAACTAGAGCCGCAAAGCGGTAACCGCCTCGGAGATCCATGGGGACGTGGGACCGCAGGACTGCGAGCACTTTTCCCGCGACCCACTTCGGGCTTCCGCCGGGCTTCGAGCCGCGATGGAATGTCGGTGGGGCCTTCCTTCCGGGCCGGGGCCGGCCGCGAGAGGCAATGATGTGCGGGCGGCAGTGGATATTCTCTCGTACTCGGTAGGAAGAGGGATATTTGTCACTATCTTTTACGCGCTGATCACGCGCATTGGCGGTTGCAGGACCACACCATCGGATTAAACGGCATGAAGACTCATATGACGTTGGACATTTCGCACGAAGGTGCAGCTCTCGACGTATCGAGACTTGCGGTCAACAGTGGCGTAGGTCATCGGGTTCGAGGGTCACCTCCAACCACTGCCTGGATATTTTGCCCCTGCAGTAGCACCTGCGTGTCAAATCCTTGTATTCTACACACGTCGATCCTGGGTCAGTGCAAACCGGATCACCAGATACGAATCGAGTGCGTGATTTATCCCAACTTCAACTCCGGATTCCGACCTCGCGTTTGAAAACACATGGAGCTCGCGCCCGCTGGTCAGGGTGCTTAGTCCTCCGGTGGGATGGACGGTAGGTCTACAACAATGGGGAGCTGGAATATGTCTAAACCGAAGACTCGCGCTGGTGCAGGGCAGGCATTTGCAACTATGTGCGGGGACGCGAGGGGACTTTCACTCGGAGAGCCGTGCTAAAGAGCGGGATGGCGGAGCCGTGATAGCGAGAGAGGCAGAGTAGGTTGAGAATCTAGCGAGAAAGGACGATGAGTTAATAGGCAGGTGTTGAGGCTGGATTGCTGTGAATCGGGCGCATCGCGTTTGAGGAGCAGGCGAACGTGGAATGCCCTTGGGCGGGTGGTTTTGACTTGGTAGGTTCTCGTAAGCTGGGTAGCTTAGGCGTATAGGTTGTCGGAAGTGTTGTGCTTTCAGCTTACAAAGCATGGTTCGGTGGTGTAGTTGGTTATCACGCTTGTCTAACATTCAGTCGGATGCTGGACACAAGAGGTCCCCGGATCGAGCCCGGGCCGAATCATCATTTTTTGTCCTTAATCCTTTTTTTTCTCCCTTTCTATGACCGTGTCCTGTCGGATTTTCTCAGATCGTCGTTCCTTACTATTCTTATTTCTTCCCCCAATTGCTCGGATCAAGGTCACGGAGAGGATGCTATCGGTGCGGTACGCTGTTGTAGAGCGCCACCTATCCAGGTCATTCTCGGCTGCTAATTAAAGTTTTGCGATGGCTGAAAAGCCATTTGATGTTCACAGGGCCTATTCGGTATTCAGTAGTCATTTCTTGCTTCTCTTTATATCCCGTATGGAGAGAGGTGCGTGATAGGAGCAAGTCGTGGTGGATGACGACGCCTTTGATAGGAAGCGTTGGCCGCATGGTCGGGACCGTCCTGCATTAGGCAGTATGATCCTCTGCTGCTTTCGAACTTTATCAGGCTCCATTGGCCCCAGGAAGGCATCGGAGTGGTCACATGATGAGCCGCGCTGGTGTTGACTCGTCGAGGAAGGCGCGCTCCAGGACTCCCTACCCACCTCATCTCGGGCTACGTCTGCCTGGGAAACGAAAATACACGACAACTCACAAACTCGTCTCCGCCATCTCGTTCCATCACCACATCGACATGCCTGTATCAAAGCGAGTCCGCAGTCCTGGCGTAGGTGACGACGAATCCTCGAAGCGCGTCAAAACGGCCCCGACCACCAGCGGATCGACGGCTGGGATCTATTGGAGCGGCGCAACCAGTACCAAGCAGCGGGATCGATTGTTTGAGACCTTCTCGGCTTTCCTGAATACCGTGGAGGACCAGGCCATTTGCGGGAGCGAACGTGAACGGATACTCGACGAGATCCTCGCGGAGGCGGGGCCAGGGTCCGAGTACTGGACGGATGCTTCGGGGGCGACCCTCCTCCATATCGCTGCCCGGAGTGGAAAGGATGACGTCCTGCGGCAAATTCTATCCACGTTTCCCGGTCAAGCCGACGAGCGCGACATGAGCGGCCATACACCCCTCGACACTCTTCGGCACGAGCTCGAGAAGCAACGGAGCCAGCTGAAGGGCATGTTCGACGGCTTTAGTCAAGGCTACGTGGAGTGCCTGGAAGCCTTGGCCGACACGCAAGTGGTCGATCCCTCACGAGTATCAGCTGGGGCACTGTCACACTTCTTGTCGCCAACCGTTGAGATGAGCTCATGCATCAGCAATCTCAGAATCGTCAACGCGACGCTACGACTGAAGTACGGATGTACCTGCGGGTGCTGCGTGGGTGGGTTCCTAAGCCCCAGGATGAGTCTATCGCTGAAGTCCGCCTGCGAGGATGTATCCAAGGCGTTGAAGTCGGACCTCTTCCTCGAGGGCCCCCCTTGGGACGAGGTCCTCAACTACACCCTGAGGTGCTACAACGACTGGCAGCTAGAGGGTCTGGAGTGCAACGCGGCGGTCAGAAGGGACTTGGCTAACCTATTTAGCCTCGTCGCAAGCACCATGGAGGATGGACGAGCGCCCACGCGGCATAACCTTGCCGAAGAGTATGATGGCAGGTGGGGCTAGTGGCCTTACGACTCGCTAGGATATACTGACGACGCGATGGAGTACATTGTCACGGCGGCCTTCGAGGCGGCGATGGCGTGGGACGAGTGCACTGGCGACGGACTTCACAGAAGGGCGTACGGGGACCTCATCAACGAGTTGCCGGCGTGCAGGAATGATCATGAATTTGGGTTCGTGAGCAGGATGTGTGGGTACGGTAACTTGTCCATTCCCGGCGAGGATGTCTCTGGGGAGGAGATGGAGATGTGAGGGGCTTCACAGATGCATTCTGGGGAGCGCAAATGGGCCTGTTGGGCCTTGCGATTTGACAGCTTCACGACTTGATGACTTTACGACTACTTGACGAGTTGACGACTTCGCGATATTATTTGAAGTCACCATTAGCATTTATAGTGTATTTCTGCTAATCGCGGAAGAGCGCGAGTACAGATACGTGCGTTTTCAAAGATAATATCATATCGCCTACGCACTTATGGACGCTTTCGTGAACGTGGCTGTTCTCCTCACAAGAGCTAACCGTGTCGACACGTTTCTCTTGGGGCTCAGCGACGCGTGGATAGTAGCATCTTCAAACAGCACAAACGCTCAACATTCAGCATCGGATACCTGCTACATCAACATTGCACCCCCGCCAAATCTTCCACTCCTGAACGCCCCTAGCCCCGCCTCAGCGGCTCGTATCTACCACATACCGCCCCACAATCTTCATCTCCTCCATCATGTCATACACGGACTGCAGCTCACTCAGTCCGACGATTTTGTACGGCGCCTTGATCAGCCCCCTCGCAAAGAAGTCGATGGCCTCCGCCGTGTCCTGCCTGTTCCCGACGTAGCTTCCCTTGATTGTAACCATCTTGATCACCGTCTCGAACACGGGCGCCTTGATGGAGGCGTTTGCCGGGAGCCCGATGTTGACGATTGTGCCGCCGGGGCGGACGTATGACGCCGCTTGCTGGAAGGGACCCTCGGAGACGGCGAGGAGGAGCACGGCGTGCGGGCCTAGCCCGTCGGCCGTCGCGGCCTTGACGCTCGCTACTAGGTCGGTGCTTGTCTTGAAGTCGACAAAGGCCTCGGCGCCGAGCTCCTTGCACGCCGCCTCCTTGTCGGAGCCGGAGTCGACGGCAATGGTCTGCAGCCCCATCGCCTTGGCATACTGCAACGCCATGTTCCCCAGCCCACCGCCCGCGCCCACCACTGCAACCGTCTGTCCCGCCCTGGCCCCGGACTCCTTGAGACCCTTGTAGACCGTGATACCCGCGCACAGCACCGGCGCTGCGGCGGCGAGGTCAATGCCCTTTGGAATCCTCGCGACGTGCGCCGCCTTGGCGACGGCATACTGCTGGAACGTGCCGTCAACGGTGTATCCCGACAGGAGCGCCTTGGCGCAAAGCGGCTCGTAGGCCTGCTGGCAGTAGCTGCAGGAAAGGCACGAGCCGTGCAGCCACTTGATCCCCGCATGGTCCCCGACCTCGACGTCGGTGACGTTGGAGCCGCGGGCTACGACGACGCCGGCGCCTTCGTGGCCGCCGATTAAGGGAATCTTGGTGGGGATGGGCCAGTCGCCCATTACGGCGTGGAGGTCGGTGTGGCAGACGCCCGAGTACTTGATGTTGATGAGGACCTCGTCGGGGCCGGGGGTCCGGACGGGGACTTTCTTGTAGACCACCGCTGGGGGGATGTCAGTGAGGGCCGGGGCAGGGGCGTCTGGGCTGGCTTGAGATGGCGTGTGACTTACGGCCGCCGGTCTTCTCGAGCACCTGCGCCCACTGCTCGGTCGGGATCTCGAAGGACATGGTGAAGAGTTGTAAAAAGCTGGTATAGGAGATTTGTTATGACGTGTATCCTAGGAATCGAGATTTGTCCCCAAACTTGCCGGGAGCCTGGCTACTTTTATACTATAAAGTTGGCCGATGTGGCGCGTTTGTTCCGAGATGCCCCCGGCTCATCCCAGACTAGTGAGCCGCTGGACTCCGTACCCCGCGATTCCAACTCCACAGTATGCACCCCGGAGTGGGCAGCCTGTGGTCAGAGTGAGCCTCAATGCCCCACACGGCCGAGCGGACGCGGGAGCCCTGGGGCGAAGTCACACCGAGGCGCCTCCCACTGGCTCGGGCGGACGGCCCCAGGGTTAGACTGTGGGGCTCTACGATCGCGGGGGAAAAAGCAGCTGATGACTCGATGCCTTGTTTCTCGTGACGCGGCCGCCGGAGCCAATGAGACGTCTCTGGCCGACCCCGCGTTTCGATGGCCGGCATAGACCGATGTGGGGAGCGACGAGTTCCGGGCGTCGATCGGCCCATGCGGGCATATCATGCCACCGCGAGTCTCCCCGCTCTGTTTGCCCAGGGGCTCCCCACGGTGGCCGTCGAATCAGAGGGCGCATTGTAATAGTGCGCAAATCGTCCGTACGACCGAGGGAGACGCTATACCCCACCACGAGGATTTGCGGCTCAGATCGGCTGATGTTTAGACGCTAGGATCGACTTCCCTATTACGCTAGCGGCGATTGACGGTGCTTGGTTCCTAAAGCGGTAGGTAATAGGCGGCACGAGGTAGTCGACCATGGCCGAGACCCTCGCCGCAGCGCGGATCCAGGGGCTACGTGGCACCCTGCTTCGTAGGGCCTCTCGGCTGTCAGCTTCCGAGCTGCCCGACGCGAGAAATCCTGGCAGGACTTTCCAGGTCCAGCGTGTCCTTTCCTGACGGGGAGCAAGAGTGGTGCGTGTGCCTGCGGTTGCGAGGTAGATGTTGATAGCGACGCGCATGATGCCCTGCAGGTGTTCCTTGGTTGGTGCTGGGCTAAGGGTGCAGGAGACTAGGAATGAGGGTGATGGCGGCGACCCGGCCGCGGGATGTGTGACCTATCGCTGCGAGTGGACGAACTTGGCGACTACCGCGCCGGCAGTGGTGCTAGATACGACGGCGTAAACTGTACATAGGTCTGGCGCCGAGTCGAGGATCTCGTGCGTCGTGTTTTGCGGTTACTACCACGGCTGCAGGTAAATTCCCCGACATACTCTGACCCCGAGCAATTACCCCGACACCGGGCAGATACACCGCCGGCGAGGCTCGACAGGTATATATGGTGACCGATGGGATCAGGACATTAGCAAATCCCCATGAGCTCCACCCGTAGCTTGATCATCTCGTAACTTGTGAAGCACTCACGGGGTATGGCTTGCTTGTCAGCAACTTGGAGGGACAGCCCTCGCCAAAGAAGCGGCCATGGAGCCGTTGACAAGACCAACAGCCCTAACGACAAAACTCTTCCATAGGTTATCGTCGAACTCGATTCGAGCTAGGGCTACATGGTAACACAGAACGTCCGGACCCTTGAGCTCCCAGGGTCCCGTTGGAGGAGGTTCGCCGCGTTCCGACGCCGGGATATCGCTGGGAAGATTTTTCGGATTTTGGATACTGAAGAGCGATACTCTTAGTCGCGGCGGATACCCGAATTTCCTAAGCTAGACGGAGGGGTGCAGTCTAGCTAATGTTGTTATCCCGCTTTCGCTGCGCAAATAGGCTGAACCTACCGAGGAGGCGTATTCATGGTTGCGGGGGTCGCTAGTTTACGCTATCAATACGAAACTAGACTGGATATGAAATAATCAACTTTGATCTAACCAACGACGGTGTTGGTCCTTTAACTTCAATGGGCAACTTGATCCACGGTGGCATCGGTCCATAATTGCCAAGACTGCGGCGCTGCACCTTATAGTTGTGGGGGGATTCCTCTCGCGCCGAAGGCCACTGGAAGCGAGTACGACCAAGAGAAATGGGGTACCATCGCATCTACCGAAGTAAGATACCCTCCAGTGGAATTTCCGCTCAGGACGCTGTCCCTGTCTGTGCAGAAGCCTAGGTGTTCACACGGGCGGTTTGCAATGCAGGCGTAGGCCAACTCGCGTGGCATGTTCCTTCCATTTGGTTGGCACTAGTCGTGGACAATTGCGTTGACTGGCCACCATCTGAGTTCTGATACTCTTCAAACACAGTAGCATTTGCAGCATAAGAGCCAGTGCTGAAAACCCGTTACAGACACACTCTCAAACCTTGCTCCCACTTCTATTGGCGATTACCAAGAGCTCAGCCACGCGCTGTTCGTCGTGGTTCGGCCGTCTGAGAGTGATCAATGTAGCTGCCAATGCGGGTGGCTTGAGCGCAGGTTGTATCAATGACCAACTCGACGTCACTCACAGCTTGAGGGAATACTGTTCCCGAAGCCAGAGGTAGGTATCGTTGCGAGGCGGGCCGTGGCAATTGTGGCACTTGAACGGGTTTGTTCAAAGTGACGCTTCAGGATGCTGATGTCTATGTCAGCTTCCCTCGCTTTGGAGGTCTTGCCTGTGCTACACGTGAGATCGATTTGGGATGCACCTAAGAAATTTCAAGCAATTATAACAAACATGACGCTTGGGTAGAACGATGGGTCATACGAGAAACATGTCTTCACGTGTAGAAGCAGATGATGTTCCTTTGGAGTACCCCTGGAGCAAGCAGAATACATGATCTCCTCCGCAACGCGATAAACGCTGCCATCACCTCGCATACATGTATGCTTTCGTTGCGGGACGAGGCTTCCACTGGACATGTGCACGAACCCTGCGGTGGTCGACAACGAAAACCGCGCGGGAGAACGGAGGAGGCACTCTGTCACTTGGTGTACACCTCAACTGAGGGCAGTCCCACTATTTTGCGACCCTCAGGTGAGGTAAGTGCGCTACCATCAGTTGAGGTAAGCACTCCACTCTGTCCGCTCAGTGCCCGAGTTTTACGTTGTCTTTCCTCTTCTCTGCATCGCCCATCTTTCTTACTAATTCTCCTTTTTAGGTTCAGCGGGGAGCTCCCCGCAGGTTTTCCCTGCATGCTATCGGCCCTATCGGCCCCACCGCTCCGATGCAAAGTTTAGTCGGGGTGAGGGGACCCGAGCCCAAAGTGGCAAGTCCGCCTCGCAGGTCGCAAGCAACCACGGAGCGGCGGGATAGGAGGACGGGTGACGGGGCTTAACAGGTCTTGATTTGTATTCGGGGTGGAACGGACGCTTTAGTTGGTAGGACGAGTCCTCAGGGGAAGCCAGCGGTCGCCGTGGCGTATACACAAAGGAGCGGGATTCGGCCACCAGGACCTCAGGATGCGGCAACGATAACTCAGTAATACGAGGTCATGCAAGGAGAGGTGATATCTCGACGCACAGGCACGCGCATGGGTAGAACTTTTAAACATCTATTCGACCGGCTGTATCAAGGTCGGTAACGTCAGTTTCCTATCGACCAATCCCGTCCCCGCACAACCATCACGAGGGTGGAGAAACTGCACAGCGTACGAGGCCGCAGCTCCCCAAATAACCTGGCAAGCCCCCCTTCCCCTCCCCCGCTCCCCACACGATGGCGAATTTTTACCTGATTTTTCGCGTTGGTCAGAGCCCTCAGCGGGTCGGGGGATCCTCGGGTGGACTCTGGCCGCTATCATAGGTCTGCCGTCCGGGCGGCGTCCCCACCGGGGTGCGAGCCCACGATGCCGGAATCGGATGGGGGAGTCGGGGGCGGTGGTATAAAAATCGAGAACAATTAGGACGAGGAGAAGCGGGGACCTTGACCTCTTTGTTTTTTTTTTACGGTCAATTCAACTTTGGGAAGGTGATTCGTTCCACGAGGTGATTGTGTCTGTTTTCTGCTAGTTTACCCCTTTTCCGCCCGTACAAGACATCAACAGCAAGGTCCGGGACAATTCTCAAGCCGGTCGCCCATGTCGTCGACCAAAATGGCGGCTACGCAGACCGCAACCGTCGAGTACCCCCCCGAGGTGGCCCTGGAGTCTGGCCCTCCCTCGCCGCCCACCCTCCACACGCCATCCGGGGTCGTGACGCCCTCGGGCGCCGCTACGCCGGCAGCCGCCCCGCGGACCTTTACCGTCGACCAGTTCCACGGCTTGACGAGGACGAGGCGGGTGCTCATCCTGGGCCTCATCATGTTTTCCAATCTCGTGCAGGTATGGCGCCCGAGACTCGCGCTTTCCCTGGGCGCCGAGGTCGCCGGGCTAACGGAGGTATTGTCCTAGTTCATCTCCAACTTTGCGACCGTGTCGGGCGGCTTCACCTTTAGCAAGATCCTCGACGACGGCCCGGCAAACTGGCTCGCAGCAGCCTACTCGTAAGCCGCGACCCCTTTCCACTCATCTCCCTTTTACCCCCATCCCCAATGAGACCCAAGCAATCTCAGTAACTAACCGCCCGGGCAGCATCACCCAGGGCTCCTTCGTCCTCGTAAGCGGCCGCCTAGGCACAATTTACGGCCACCAGAATGCCCTCCTAGCCGGTGCCCTCATCTTCACAGTATTCTCCTTCGCCAACGCCTTTGCGACCAACTACGCCGCCTTCATCGCCATGCGCGCGCTCACGGGAGTGGGAGGCGGCATCCTGATGCCCAACTGCGTCGCGACGATCACCCTGATGGTGCCGCCGGGGCGGTGGCGGAATGTGGCGCTGGGGTGCTTCGGGGCCTCGTCGCCTGTTGGGGGGTTCTTTGGGGCTGTCTTTGCGGCGGTTTTCACAGAGGTTACGACGGATTGGAAGTGGCTGTTTATCTTCCTGTGAGTGTCCATCGCTGATTATCACTGGTCCTTCTTTTCCCTTCGGCGGGCGAAGTGGCTAATGTCGGGCTAGGACGCTTCTTCAGGGGTCTGTTATCGCGGCGCTGTTCTTCTCGATGCCGAAGGATCAGCCTCTCGACAGGAAGGGCCGGATCGACTACATCGGTAGCACCATGGGGCTAGGAAGCCTCGTCCTCTTCAGCGTCGTCTGGAAGTAAGCACCAACCCCCTCGCCACCCCCCTTCAACGGACCATCACTGACAACCCCCCAGCCAAGCGCCCTCCTCCGGCTGGGAAGAGCCATACATAATCGTCCTCCTCATCCTCTCCCTCCTCCTCTTCGCCCTCTTCGTCGTCTGGGAAGGGAAATTCGCCAAAGAGCCCGTGATGCCCCTCGCCGTCTTCAAGACGCCCACGTTCCTCGCCCTCATCCTCGTCGTGGTGATGAGCTACATGGGCTTCTCCATCTCGCAGTGGTACACCATCACCTGGCTCCAGCAGGTCCGCGGGTGGACCGTCATGCAGACCGCCGCGGGGTACACTCCCTTCCTCGTCGTGGGCCCCGTGTCCGTTGCGCTGGCGGCGTGGCTTATCCCTCGTCTCGCGGCGCAGTGGATCATGGCCGCGGGTATCGCGGTCGTGGTCGTCGCGAACGTGCTGGTAGCTACGATGCCGGAGCAGCAGACGTACTGGGCGCAGGCCTTCCCCGCTATCGTCCTCTCGTGCTTCAGTCCAGACTTCGTGTACGTCGCCGCCCAGCTCATCGCGAGCAACAGCGTCGGCCGGCGCTACCAGGGCGTGGCGGGGAGCCTCATCGGCACGCTGAACCTGTACGGGAACAGTCTGGGCATCGGCTTCGCGGGGACGGTCGAGGCGCAGATTGCAAAGTACAAGGACGGAGATTATGTGCTCAGTCTGAGGGGGGCGCTGCTGTTTGGGTGCGTTATTGCTGTTGTGGCGCTTGTGATGGACTTTTTGTGGGTGAGGGTGCCGAAGGATGAGAGGGAGGGGTGGGACGCGAACGAGGAGCAGGAGGAGGAGCTGGTTGTGGGGACTGGGCACCGGTTGGCGGACCTGGAGGTGCCGCACCGGCGTTAGGTCGAGGCACCACGCGGTTGCCAGGTATACTTAGAGCACCCGCGGCGCAGGGGGGGGGAATGCATCCACGGTAAGCACAAAAGGTGGCAATGGGGTTGATGAAGCTCCAGATGACACCGTCTGTTTTTCAAGAGTATGTTTCGAAAGCAAGGAGCGAAAATCTGGGTATATTGGGATCAAGGTCTAAAGCGTCTGGGTTTTACAAAAGTTTGTCGTTGAATAACAAGGCTTGTTTCGGGCCGCCGGCTCATAATACGGCGGGAATAAGTTGATGCTTTTCTTCTAAAAGCGGACCCCTTTAACGTCAGCTTGTAAGATGACTCTTACGTGTGAACACAAGGTCAAGGGAAATACCATTATTATAGTTGACTGGCAACTTACTATATAGGGAGTGGGGTATAAATGTGAAGCATACAGGAGAGAGGGGCGGAGTGGAGATGAGCGCTGGTGAAACTCCAAACACACTCAAAAGAGACTTTCGAACGCAGGTCCATTGACCCCATCTTACAAGATTTGTACAAACAAGGAAAAAAAGCGGTGTACTCCCAGCCAGGGGAAAGCCACGCCGGCCATGACGTCGAAATCAACACTGCCCAGTTAGCCAGAGTATGAAGCCCCCGATAGTAGAAAACAGCTTCCACAGGTAGAACCGCACACCAACGGCGTGCATATCGCGGATCCTCCCATGCGACATGTCAAGCACCTTCTTCGCCCTCGGGATACTAATCGCGTCATACGCCTTCATCGCGTCCGCCAGGCTCTCCGCGCGACACATCTGCTCCGCGAGGTCCCACCCGTCCTTCATGGCCAGGCTGGCACCGTACCCCGCGAACGGGCTGACGGCGTGGTTGCTGTCCCCGATGAAGAGGATGGGGCCGAGGTCGTCGTGGGAGAAGGGCTGCTTATCCCTCGCGGGCATGGAGAATACCGTGTCAAGGTCCGTCTTATCGACGAAGGACGGGAATGGCTCCCCGTAGACCTCGCCTAGCGCTCTGCACTCGTCCAGCACGGCCGTTTTCTGCTCCCTCGACCCTTGATCCAGCGGCGCAGGCGCCTCCGTCGCAAGCCGGCTGATAGACCACACGACTGATTTATCGTCCACCGGCGACGAAAAGAGCGCCACGCCCCTCCCGCCGGAGTGCGCGACACCCCAGTTCATACCCGTCTCTGGTGGGAGCTCGTCAAAGGTTGCTGAGCCCCCGAGTTGCACCGCGCCGAGGTATGCCAGCTTGTCCTCTGGTCGCAGGCACGCGCGCAGCTTGCTGTTCGACCCGTCGGCGCAGATGAGGATATCACATTCCTCCTCGGAAACCTGTTCTGGCCCGCGGGATACCGTCACGGCGACCTTCCCGCTCTCAAGCCGCCGCGCGGCAGTGCAACTCGCGCCCCACGTAACCTCTGCCCCCTCTCCCGCCGCGTCAACGAGCACCTTGCGCAGGTTCTTCCGCGCGACGCGGATCGTCGAGCTGGGGAGGCCCTCTGCGGGCTTAAACCTCACGCTGAGAACCTGCGACCAGTCCGGGTTCCAGAGCTTAAACGACGTCGAGGAATCCAGTCCCGAGACGACGTAAGGGAGTATTTCGTCCAGCAGGCCGAGCTGCTTCAGGGCGTACATGCCGCCCGTGTCGTCATAGCCCGCGAGGGAGAGGGAGTAGCCCTGGCGGCCCTCGGCGGTCTCCTTGGTGTCGCGCTCGTAGATGCGGATTTTGGGGGGGTTGAGGGACGGGTCCCATTGCTTGTGGAGGGCGGTGGCGAAGGCGAGGCCTGCCATGCCGGCGCCGGCGATGAGGATTGTCTTGCCCTCGAGGAAGTGGGACTTTGGCTGCGCCATTTTCCTGGTATCTGTTGCTGTGGTTGAGCTTAGATTCGGGGCTTGCCTGTGGCGTGCTGAGTTGGACGTTGGTGGTCTTGTTTCCGTTTGGACCAAGGAACCTTTTTCAACCTCGTGGCACTTTGGACTGTTTATTATTAATAAGTGGTTCTAGGCGGGCTGCGGTTTCAGCCGCCCACTTCGCCAAGACGAGATACGTGGGATACGAAGCAATACGGGCGCACTTGTCGCGGCGGGGCAAACGTCACACCACCTTGAACCCTACTATTGGGGATGAGCAGAATAAAGTTTGCGGGCTTCAGATGACCCTGGGGGGTTAATACCCCGTGTCTTGGCGGTGGGAGGGTGCGGGTGGGCTGCGTGTATAGCGGTCGCGCGTCCGACATTGTGTTTTACGTGGACTATCCGCGAGGCGGAATCGGCTGGAAGGATCTTGAACGGACGGTTGAATGTGGTGGTGGGTGCTGCGCTGCAGCTGAAGACTGTTGACATTCTTAATCGCGGGCGGGCGTGGTCATTGGGAAAGCCATAGGCTCGGACTTCCGGGTATAACGGCCCTGCAGCTACGGTCGGCAGTGTGCTGCAGATTAGGACCCTGCACTGTGAATTCTTGGCTATCCCTCATCTCAGCAAGGCGCCTCCCTCGCCAACTGGACCGAGAACGCGAGGTTGGGATCGGCAACATCCATATGCCTCGAACGAGGCGGCCTTAAACAAATATTTTTACATGTTTTATCTTCTGAACTGCCGACTCCCCCTTACGAGCCCGAGCCGCCCTTGTCCTTCGTACCGCCCATATGACTCTGCACATTCCCCCCGATGCTCCCCTCCGTGGTGAACTGCTTCCCAATCGCGCCCTCCTTACTGAACGGGCCTCCAAGCTTTTCAGCCGTTCCCCCGAGGGCGCCCTCCTCTGTTAATGTGTTAGTATTGAAACATACATTCGAGTAGCGACCGGTTTGGTAGGTGGTTAGGGGGGTAGTGGGATGATGTCCGTACCGGTGAACTGCTTCCCGACGCTGCCCTGCTCGTCCATTGCGCGGGGCTGCTGGCCGCCCTTGCCGGCGGCGCCCATCATGCGCTCGATGGTCTCGGGCTCGTGGGCTCTGTCTGACATTTTTGTGGCTTGGTGTGATTCGTTTACCTGCGTTTCGGTATGTCGATATGGACGAGTATGGTCTGGTTAGTTGATCAGACTGGACTTGTCGATGCCAGAGAGCTTCCCCCGTGGTGCTCTGCTTTTAAGGGATCGAGGTACCCACATAACCCCGCCAGGGGCCGTCACGACGACGTCAACGGCTGCCGGGTAATGTGTAACTGATCGTCGCCGCCTTGCCAGACCCTGATGCTGTCACTTCAACCCCGATTGATGACGGTCGCAGATGTATCCCTGACACGACGAGTTCTTCTGACCAAGGTACCAGTATCCGCACTACCACCTCCTGGTTATTTCGGCATGCGAGAAAACGGGCCCTGTCCCCAGTCTGTTAAAATGACTTCCTGGCGACGTCAACCCGCTTACGGTCAGCATGAGCGACCCGCTCTTTTCAATCGCTTCGTCTCGGGGGCCCGAGAATCAACAGCATCTGCTGACTTCTTAGTTGATTATTCCCATGGCCAGTTCCAAACAAGCAGGGTAGGATTCTCGAACCCATCATTCCGCCTGCGGCGCGGGGGCATGCTTTGGTCTGGCCCGCGGGCACCGGCGGTTTACGCCGTCAATGAAACTCAATCACACGGAAGGCATGTCTGCGGCTACCGGGGCGTCGATTGGTTTGCGACGGCTTATTGACGCCATGGTATACAAGCGATGAATCTAGGGGCGGGGGACTGTTCGAGATGTGACTTGCCGTGGCTAGATCTACGTTTATGGTGTCCATTGGGATCGGAGGCTGTCGGTGATGTGATCCGTCGAGTGGCCGTGGGCATGGCGAGGATGGAAATAGTGACAGCCTGGGCGATATGTCGAGGCCCGTGGTTTTGCTCTACTCAGTCTCGTCCTGAAAGACCAGTAGAGCATCACGTCTGGTTACAAAAGCGGGTAAAGGGTGACAATGCAAACATCGACAAGCGACCGCAACATGCTCAAACCCCTGATTTACCGACCTAAATGATGTTGATATAATCCACCGCACGACTTTGAAACCACACTTCGGCCAACGGCCCTTAATAATCCTCCAGATCCTCGTCCTCCTCGTACTCCATGGTCTGCCGGGTGCCGCCCACCATGCCGCCCTTCTGCCCCGCTTCCCGGGCCCGCTCGCTGCCCTTCTCGAAGGAGCCCGACGACGCTTGTCCGCCCATGGAGGCGATATCGCGCTGCGCCATGTTAGAATACTGGTGCAATGCCGAGGAGCGGGGAGTTTGTGACGAACCTGCTTGTCGGGGTCCATGCTGGCGAAGCCGCCCGCGTGGCTGGCCTGGCCGCCCTTGGTGCCGATGTCGCGGACCTCGCGGCGGGGGCTTTGGTATCGGTTAGAACCGCAGCTCGAAACGGGCGTAGGAGCAGCGGGGATACATACCGGTTGGCAAAGTTTCCGGGGTTGGGGTTATCCGCCATTGTGATGGACTGTGCGGTTGATTGCTACTGGAATTAGATGAGGTTGTGGTGGTTTAAACAAGAGTCGCGATGCGTTGTAAGATTTAGGGATCGAGTTGCTGAGGCTGAAATTCGATCACTGAACACTCCAGCGCCAAGCGCTTTTATAGATTCCGGCAATCATGACTTTGCCCTTCATGACGAGCGTCATCGCATCACAAACCCCACCGCGCCGTAACCGTTACGCAACCTACGTATACAGGCACCCGAAATAGACGCCGACGATACGGTTTTCGCGGCTACGTAAGGCTTACAGCCCCTTAAGTCAACAGATCGGAGCTTAACGCTATCATTGCCGGGCCATCTCGATGGGCCTCGGTGACCGGTGGTAGTCGGCCGTACTGATGACGCGGTGCCGACGTGGCGCCGGAAGCGGGGTGGAGACTCCAAGTAAGCTGATGGTTTTGCGCGCGCGCGACATGGAAGAAGCCACGTTGTTGGGCGTTTGGCTCGGGAGTCAGGTGCGATTTGGCGTCTGTCTACATGTGGGTACCGTCGTGGGCTCAGAGTGACGTTTCGGCGACCGGGGGTACAAGGCCGAGCGGGCTGTATAGCGTTTATGTCATGTTGGGTGACAGAAACGGCCCCTCTCACGGTCGCCGCTTGCGGTGATGGCGGTGGGTGTGGCTTAACCTGCCGTATTCGAGCTTGCGAGTTTTGTGGTTTATTTTCTGCTATGCCGGCCGGTAGCGCGGATGAACATATCGACAGCCAGGTTGCGCGCAAGTACTCCTGTACCAGAGATAGTACGGGTACTTGTAGCCAAGGATGTGTCGGAGTTTTGCCAACGTTTTGCGGCGTATTTTCTCGGAGTCTGGGGTTGACATCAAACTAGCTAGACAACATATATGGCGCGAAACCGCATGTGTCCTGCGAACTGGCGCCATTATCCAGACCGGACGAACGAGTAACTGGATAGGTAAAAAGGCAACGGCATTCCGGGATCAACATTCAAATACCAGTGCTGTAGTGCGTGGTTGGTTCTCACAACACGCGGGGCGGTTCGTGTTGGAGAGAAGTCTGTGAACGGCATTGGGAAGATTTCGTAGTCGTGCTTCTCTGGCCTCGGCCCTCGACGACACCCGCTGAATCACAGAAGGTACAGTCTTGATGGTTGTGCGCGGGCTAGACAAGGACCGGCGGAGTTAGCCTGCTATTGCGCTTGGGATTTTCCGTAAGGGTCGTGTGGAAACGTGGCGTCGCGGCCTCGACGTGCTTTTTGGCCCCTGAAAGCGTGGTCTCGCTCGGTAGCTTCGGGCTGCCTCTCGACGATCTTGGGCCCCTAGCTGTCTGGTATCCCAGCGACGTCTTTCCCGCATATATTTGATGGGTGACGTGTCGTGTATCTTTGCCGGTGTAGCCTCGAGAAGGGTAGCTCGGCAGATATCTTCGTATAGTCAAGGATTCATCGCGGTGGCTCGTTTTCGTGTTCACACCGTCGAGCTGTAGCCCGGCGGCGCTCTAGGCCCCGTCCAACTTCCGGGGGACACAATCTGAAACGATCGGATAGCAGGATAGCCGGGACCCTTTGTGCACCACGACTAACTTCCCCGCACCATCGCTTCCCCGCGCTCATTCCGAAGTCGGGGTCCCGCATCCCGGTCGACGCACGGGGTGCCATCGACGGTGACGGCCCAGACCTTGGCGAGCAGCGACCCAAGCCCGCGGGTCCCAGAAGCCAGAAGCGGTCCACTAGCCGCACTGCATATGCTCAGCAACGGCAGGGTAGGATTCGGAGGCCCCCCTGGGTTGCGACGCTGATTCGGGGGGGTCTAGCCTTTGCGGCTCGGACTCTGAGTGGTGCGGCAGGGGTGCAACGTAGGTGGGCCGTGCTCCTGAATGACGAGAGGGTGTGGAACGGACGCAATGAATGTAGGGCTAGCGGTGTGTGGTATGGTAGCCGCGCCTCTAGGGTAGTTGCGCTTAGAGGGTGGATGGGCGATGCGACGCTCCCGGGATGGGATTCCTGTCGCTTTTCGGGATCGTCGGGAATGGAATTGGCTTCCGCCGTGTCGGATGCGGCGTAGGATGTGCCAGTCGAGCCGCAAATACTACCTCGGGTGTGTTCTATTCACCATGTTGGAAGCCCCTTATACGCTCGAGTGATAACCCAGGAAAACCAGCTCGACCTCCCAGCCAGCGAGTATCTCGTTGGCCGCGAGTGCTTCGGGAATACTTACCGAGGCACTCTGCGTCCTTGGTCACGCGGGGAGATGTGGGGTGCAGACCGTGCAGGGCCGCAGAGCACGAGAGCCGAGGTGACACAGACAGGCCCACCCGACGCAACTGGATTCGGGCGGTTACCTCCACCGCCATGTCACCCCGGCCAGCTCCCCCACCGGCCCGAGGACCATGTGCGGGGACTCCTGCGGGGAAATCATTCGACGGGGTTGGGGTCGGAGGCCCAGCCATCCAGGCGCTTCTCCGCGCGACCCACTTCCGTTGGTGCCTCCCTTGCGTCGTCGTTCGGGGGACTATTGAATCTTGAACCCCTGTTCTTTGCTCCCCCTAGAGGTACATCGTCTGGGGGGACGTCCGATGCCCTGCAGAGGCGCTCGCGTGCCAGGTCGAGAGCCGATGTTGGGGTCCACTCCGGGTGGCGGGAAAGTTCGGACGATGGTAAGGGGAGGACGCGGAGATGCACTGGAAGCAGCACATGGGCCCGACGCCAGCATGTTTAAGCCTAGCAGGTGTCATGGCTTGGTGGGAGCCCCATTACCCGTACCATGGACAGGAACGTGTTCTTAATGAAGCGAATACCACCCTAGCAAAAGTAGATATGGCATCTACAAAGTGACGGGTGTTGGAGGTAGAGGAAAGTTGACTTGGCCAGGTCCACCTTGTTGCTTCCTTGGCGATGCAACGAAAGACATTATTACACACAGTCAACGCAGCACGGAAAGAAGATTAGGTGAAAAGTGGTCAATTGGATAATAGCCTGAGCCGGTCCAGGACCGGCTGAATTAAAGCTACATAGTACAACCCGCTCAGACGTTCTTCTCGGTGGTCTGCAGGGCCTCCTGCTTGTGCTCCTGCTCCTCGACGCGGCGGTCGATCTCGACGGCGAACTTGGAGCGGTCCATGGAGGGGATGAACCAGGGGGCCTCGGTGAAGAGGTAGCGCATCTCCTCGAGGGGCCTCTTGGCCGTCTCGGGGAGGATGGCCCAGAAGAAGAGGGCGTTGGTGAAGTTGCAGACCTGGCGGGTATTAGTAACGGGGATCTCTGTCTACATGTGATGAGCGTGGAATGCAGCGGGAGACTCACGATGAAGAGAATGTACCACCTCCAGCCGATGCCCGACTCGTCGTCGAGCGCCACGGACGTCGTCTGCCCAATCATGGTGTTGAACGCGAAGCTCGTCATGGTGGCGATAGACACGCCCTTGGACCTCGTCTTGAGATCAAAGATCTCGGCGGGAATGATCCACGAGAGGGGACCGCAGGTGGCGCTGAAGCTGATGTTGTACAGCCACGTCATGACGATGAAGCCCCACGCCGCGCCGCCGTTGCTGTTGTCGGATCCGGGGGGGAACTTTGCGAGGAGGATGGTGGCGATGATGAAGCAGAGGCAGTTGGCCAGGTTACCACAGATGAGGGGCCACCGGCGGCCCGTCTTGTCGATGAAGAGGATACACATGAACTGCGCCACGAGGGCGAGCACAGAAGAGATGGCCTGGTAGCGGAGCGTCTCGTCGCCCGCGATGCCGATCTTCTCGTAGATGGCGACGGAGTAGTACTGGATCGCCGACACGCCCGTCATCTGCACCGAGGCTTGGAGGCCGCACGCCAGGAACAGGCGGCGGAAGGACGAGCGGTCCTTGAACAGATCCAGGTACGACTTTGCGGCGCCCTCGCGCTCGACGGTGATGGACTCCTGAATCTGGTCGAACTCGGCGCGGACCCAAGGGTCAGAGGTGTCGCCGTGGGCGTGCAGCTGCGCGAGGGTCTGGAGGCCCTTCTCGACGCGGCCCTTGTCGATGAGCCAGCGGGGAGACTCGGGGAAGAGGAGGATGAGGGCTGCGAGGAGGCCGGCGGGCGCGACCTGGATTCCCAGGCTGACGCGCCACTGCTTGTCGTCCGTGGGGGAGAAGCCGATGTAGGAGCCGTACGAGATCCAGGCGGCCATCAGAGAGCCGATTCCCAACATGAACTGCTGGAGCGCGGTGACGCGGCCACGGATGCTGGGGTGGCAGAGCTCGGCTTGGTACAGGGGGATGATCATGGTGAGGAAGCCGACACTAAGGGCACCGAGAGTTAGGCACTGGGTGTCATTCGTTTCTGAGGCGGAGAGGGGGCCCTGTGGGCGTGACTTACCCGACACCCGCGAGACACCGGCCAGAGTACATGTAGTTGATGTGCTGGGCGCCCGTCTGCAGGCCGCCGCCGAGGAGGAAGACGATGGCGCCGATGAGGATGGTCATCTTGCGGCCGAGCATGTCGCCGACGGGGCCGGCGAACATGGCGCCGAAGAAGGCGCCGCCGGTGAAAATGGACACGATTGCGCCGCTGTTCGCAGAGTACTGTCAGTCACCATGTCTCCTGACGCAGAGCGACGGGAGTGAAAGGGAGCGAGGGGGCGGAGCACGTACGTCTCATCGGGATTATCGCCGAACCTCGCCTTGAAGGAGGGGGAGGCGATTGCCTGGGCGATGACGCCGAGATCGTAGCCGTACGTGACGGAGCCGAGCGAGGCGAACACGGCCACGAGGAACTGCTTCTGTTAGAGGGCGTCGTCGAACAGAGGGGCTCTGCGCTTCTCACCTGGTACCACTTCGGCGGGAGCGCCATGGCTGCGGTTCAGAATCGAAACAAGAATAAGTCCAAAGCGAGATCTGCTCTGACTCTCACCGCTGGCTGTCGATCACATACTCGAGGCCGCGAGGAGCGGGCCCGCATCGTTATATACTCCTTCCCTCCCTCCCCCGGGTCCCCCTCCCCTCGTGGCCCCGGCCCTCGCCCCAGCTACCCCATGCCCACCGCCCCTCCCTTGCCCCCTGGGGAAATTTCCCACGTATGGACGGCCGAGCGCGCCGCAACCGGCAGTGCTCCCGAGAGGTGCCATCCGGTGGGGTCAAGCCCGAGCAGCAGCCCCTACGCGCTCCAATCAGCGGCGGCGCCTCGGATTGCCGGGGTCCGCCAAGCACCCGCCAGGCTCGTAAATGCTGGGGTTACATGGGGAGGGCCCGCTGTTTCTCCAGGCGCTCCATCCGCCATGTGATTCCTCTCCCCAGGATCAGTCCCCGGTGGGGTCTCGCCGCCCGGGCCTCCTCTCCGCGCTCTGGTGACTTGGAAGGGCGTGCTACAGGCGCACCAGTCGCTGCTCGGCGCCCCGCCCGCATCTCGTCCCCGCATCGCCTTAGCGGGGTGCCGTCGCATCGTGGGTGTAAGTGAGGGGAAGGGTCTCCTCGTGTCCCGCACCGGAGTCGGAGGGTGGGAGCTCCGTGCGACACGTCTTATAGCCCTTTCCCCAACCTGGGACCCTGGCCCTTTCCCCGAATTTGTCCTCTCAATCCTACCCAAATTTTGTCTCCGTTGCCGACTCGAGGACCAACACATCCCCTTGCCTGTCATGACGAGCTACACTAGGATTCCGGACGAGGAGCGCCCGACCATCTCGGTCGATGCGCTGCAGCCCATTGCGCGCATCGAGGACAACACCTACGGAGGCTTCACGGAGTGAGTTTGGGCTCCCACCCTCCATTCGAACCTTGCTCGTTCACCCAAGCGCCTTCGCTAACGAGCCCGTCCCTAGGCACATGGGCCGATGCATCTACGGCGGCATCTACGATCCGGGCAACCCCCTCTCCGACGAGCGCGGCTTCCGCAAGGACGTCATCGAGGCCATGAAGGAGCTCGACGTCCCCGTCGTGCGGTACCCCGGCGGCAACTTTTGCGCCACGTACCACTGGCTCGACGGTGTCGGGCCGCGCGAGAAGCGCCCGAGGAGGTGGGTGCCCCCCATACGTGATTGTCTCGCTCTCCGCTTGAGACAGGCGTGAGACAGGTGTGCTGAGAAAATTTATAGGCAGGAGCTGGCGTGGGTAGGCGAGGAGAGTAACGAGTTTGGCACGGACGAGTTCCTGCAGTGGTGCGAGGTCGTCGGGACCGAGCCGTTTTTTGCGCTGAACTTTGGCACTGGTGCGTTCTACGATGGATACCCGATCCTTCGCTGCTGACAGGCACTAACTGTTCGACGCAGGCACTTTGGATGAGGGTAAGATGAGGCCCGGTACTATCGATGGGGGAGACTGGACCTAACGCACGTCTAGCCATGGGGTGGGTCGAGTACTGCAACTCGAGCGCAAACACCTACTACGCCAACCTGCGCCGCCAAAACGGCCGCGACAAGCCCTACAACGTACGCTCCCCTTCTTCACCCGGCACCAACAAGACTTCACAGCACCGGAGGACACCCACAGCTAACGATAACAGGTCAAATACTGGGCCCTGGGCAACGAGATGTGGGGCCCCTGGCAGGTCGGCCAGATGACCAAGGAGGCTTACGCCGACAGGGCGTACCAGTGGGCCAAGGCCCTCAAGCTGCTCGACCCGAGCATCAAGCTGATCCTATGCGGCAAGGAGGGCCCCACGACGTGGGACTCGTACGTTGTCAAGGAGTGCGTGCGGTTCGACCTGCACGGGCTCGGGGGCAGCAAGACGGCTAGCCTCATTGATATGCACAGCATTCACATCTACACTGCGGCGGAGGACCACTTGCAGAACGTCACCGGTAAGTCCCCTCTCACTCCCATCACAATCTACTACGGCCCCCTCTCTCCGGGGCCACTGTAGGCCTCTTCCAGACTGGGACTAACTGAGGGTGTACAGCCCCCCGCTCCGCCGAGCGCGCCATCCAAATCACCGCCAGCCTAATCGACCTCGCCCGCATCGAGAACAAGGTGCCCCCCACCGTCCCCCGCCAGAAGATCTGCTTCGACGAGTGGAACGTCTGGGACCCCGTCCGCGCCCCCGGCGAGGACGGCGGCGAAGAGGCCTATACCCTCTCCGACGCGCTCGCTGTGGCCGTCTGGCTCAACGTCTTCGTGCGGCAGGCGGAGTACATTGGCATGGCGAACATTGCGCAGAGCGTGAATGTCATCTCGCCGCTCATGACGACGAAGGAGGGAGTAGTAAAGCAGCCTCCGTGGTGGCCTCTGCTGCTGTTTAGCAAGTACATGAGGGGGCAGGCGCTGAGTGTCGGGGTCAGGTGCGGGGAGTACCAGGGTGTTACCAAGCCTGAGTGGATCCGAGGCACGGTGGAGACGCCCTGGTTGGATGTTAGCGCTGCGCTTGGGGACGACGGGGTCGTGTCAGTTGCGGTGGTGAATATCCAGGAGGACAAGGCTATGGAGGCGCAGCTGAGGGGGATCCCGGCGGGGGCCAAGGTCGAGGTGCACCTGGTTTCCGGGAAGGGCGTCATGGAGAGGGACGCGGCTGTCTCGACGTCGGAGATTACCTGGCCTGAGAACCACGCCTACGAGTTCCCGGCTGCGTCGCTCACGATGCTTCGGTACAAGGCGTAGGTAGAGGTGCGTCGGTATAGAAGCTGGGAACCTTAGGAAGGAAAAATAAAGAATCCATGCCTGCCTAGAGACATCAGCAGGGTATGGTTTAAGCAAGCCATGATACCAACCTCGCCGTAATTACGCCATAGGCAGTGCCGTAGGAATGATGAAGAAAAGCTATGCCTCAACCTTGCCCCTCGCTTACAATAAGGTAGAGCCTGGACAAACTAGTGATGTAGACGGCAACACGGGAACAAGAGTTGAAAAGGAGTCCGTTTAATCTCCCTCTCCTAGCTCCAAAGAATCGATCATTAGTCAGGCATACACCAAACAAAAGTCGCGGCTTCATGTCCGAGCGAACAACCCCGAAGAAAGACACCACTTACCAGCAAGCAGAGGTGAAGGATATTTTCCCTGCAAAGCGGTCATTGTCGGACGTGAATTTCTCTGCGGTGGCAAGCCTCTTGCATTCACAGTCGCGTGAAGTGAAAGGCTGTGTAACCCTAGGTGGCCAGGCTTGCCCTTGGCTGGCCAATCATCAACGGCAAAGCACATGTCCATTTGTGATTGATTAGTGAACATCGCCGTGGCGCCTGTGGTGTTCCAGGGTGACGTATCTCAAGAGCACTAGTATAAAGATGGCACGGTCGTCCCTCGCAGAAGTCTGATGAGGCTCACCAGCCATTGCAAATAATCAAACCGGAATCAGTATCTATCAAAGTTCACCCAAGTTAAAGCCGGATATCTCTACGATGTCACCCGTCATGGAGTCCAAGATTACCACCTGCCTCTGGTTCAACAACAACGAAGCAGAAGCCGCCGCAGCCCACTACGTCTCCGTCTTCAACAACGCCCCTGGCAAAACCTCACACCCCGCTTCCGAAATCCTCTCGACAACCCGCTACCTTGAGGCCGGCCGCGAGATTCACGGCCAGGAGCCCGGCTCGATAATGACAGTAGCCTTCACCCTCCGCGGCCAACCCTTCGTAGGCCTCAACGGCGGACCGCAGGGCTGGTCCTTTAGCCCCGCCGTGTCGTTCCAGGTTTCGTGCGCGGACCAGGCAGAGGTGGACTATTTCTGGGAGAAGCTCCGCGAGGGCGGGGACGAGGGAAAGGAAAGGTGCGGGTGGTTGGCGGACCGCTTCGGGATTAGTTGGCAGGTTGTGCCTGCCGCGCTCACGGAGATGTTTGGGTCGGAGGATGAGGGGAGTGTTTCGAGGGTTACGGCTGAGATGATGGGGCAGAAGAAGTTGGATATTGCGGCTTTGGAGACCGCCTTTCGGGGGGAGTAAAGATGTGGCCGTTTTGCTTTTCCTGAAGTCCTCGTATGTAAAACAAGTACTATGGTTTTCTTCTTTCTCTAAGTATTGTCTGCTTGTTTCTCCAATCTGGATACGCTTATAGTCGCTCTGGTAAACCGTTCGTCAATTTTTCCCGCACAAGGAGCAGCTACGTTTGATTGACAAAGGATACGATGAGCTGCAAACCCCCGCACTTGACTACACGCTGCACTAAGATTAAGATGCCATATACCTCGCCTGACGGCTGCCTTTCGATAACTCTAGTTATTGCTGTCGCTACTGCTCCTATTGCGAGTCAAATCGAGCCGCAATATGGCTCCAACACTATAAATACAATTGAGGCATAGACCCCACAGCGACAGTGGGCGACAGGCGCTGTAAATCTTTGATTTCGATCCACTGTCAATTTCCAAGGATCCCACTGTGGCTAGCTAACTGGCCCAGGCTCCCTCGTCATCGACAAAAGAAATGTGCCCCCGGATCACTGGCACCACCCAGCCAAGACTTCGCATTACTTCCACGGTCGACGGCGCTATTACATCATCGTATACCTTGACATGAATCTTCCTCAACGAAGGGATGGTCCGTAACTGCGCGTCGACCCCCTCCAGAGCCTGCCGCGAGTAAGGCAGGTCGTTCTCGTCAAACCTTTTGACACGAAGAGAGTTCTCGCTGTGAACCATGACCTCCACCGTCGATAGGCTGGTGCACTTGTCCCTAAGGATCTCGAGAGCCCGTTCATGGTCCTTTTTCAGTATAACTACTCCCGACTGCTTGTCCACGCCATCGACCACGGGGAAATCGATGTATAGATGCGACAGCGTACCCGCGTTCGTCGACCCGATGCACCCGAGGAACTTCTTCAGGACCTCGACGTGTCTCGGCGACTTGTCCAAGAGCAGGAAGCTGTTCGAGCCGTACGCCACCGCGCTGGCCTCGGCGTGGAGCTGTCGGTTGGCGCGGAGAAGCGCGAGCCACCGCGGGGGCCTGTCGGGCGCGAATGCCCGCACGCGGGTGCCGTCTCGGTAGAGGAATAGTGGGTGGGGTAGGGTGAGGAGGAACTCGTAGATGAATGTGCGGATCTCGGCCGGGAGGCTGAAGAAGGTGCTCTGAGGCGAGGAATCGATCCCAGAGCACCGTCCCCGTCCGTCGTCAGGGTCCATGACGGCTTGATAGCGCTGGCGTGGTGGTGCTAGCTGTCTCAATTGACTGGCGTGTCACATGCGCGCCTGTAATGCAGTCGTTGTTCCGGCTCGTCCAGGGCGTGGCTAGAAATCCAACCGTGCCTGACACTCTTTGCTGCTTTGGCAGGATTTGCTTTGTCCGTTTACATACCGATCGCTGTAGCCCTTATAACAGGCGCGTGTCTTGGGTGGAAAAGCACCTATGCGCCTTCCGGCTTTATGTGGCTATGAGAAGTAAAGAGAGGAGATTCGTTCTTGTGTTGTATTCCGGCGGGTGGTTTCCGCCCCCCGAGGACATGGAATGTGACCAAGTAACAGGTGTGATCAGCTGACCCGGCGCATGATACCACTCTAATACCTGCATCCAACCCACTTCTCGACGGCCACCTGCAATAGGAAGGGAGCATTTGGCTATCGACTAGCGTATTATCCCTTGATGGCAACACTAAGCACGGAGAGCAAAGGCTTCGAGGACAGGCTAAGAGGACAACTTGATCAAGGCCAATCCAATACCCGGGGTTCTCCGGACAACGCCAGGAGTCACTCAATGTCGCGAGCATTGAGATATGAGAATGGTGTTACAAAGGGAGTATTGAACATCCTTCTCTACTAAATTCACGAGCCATTCTTATAGGTGCATGTAAACAGCCCGGCTTGTGTCTCCACTGATACCTCCAACGCCACCCCGCCGCTCTTGGAGGCGGGAGATGTCCCTAGGAGTCCGGCTAAGGCCCAGACCAATTGGGCCAGTCTCTACACGGACACCTCGGATAATCCTGGAAATTTCGCCATGGCCCTTGCGGAATTGAGGGTACTTGCTGTCACTCGCAAATCTCTCAACATACTGGAACCCTCCTGGGTGGTTTCGCTGGCCACAGCACCATCGGAAATCAGGCTCCGCCACATGGTCAAGAGCTTGGATTTTGACGACGGAAAGTTCCTTCCGCAGTCGGCCATGAGCTCTTTTGCGAGGATGCGAGGAAGGACTGTCTGCCGATAGTTTGGTGGCTGATGGCTGATGGCTCGGGCGCCATATAGTACCGAGCTTAGAGCCAAGTTGTTCTGTCGCCTCTAGTATAAATGACAAATCTGTACACCTCAGGGACTCGTTGCGGTGGCACATCGAGAATGCAAAGAACGGTCGCTTTCACGATTTGGCCTACTTCATAAAATGAACTAGATCGACACCTTGATAATCACCTTCCCGCTCGTCTTCCTCCCCTCGACCTTGTCGAACGCCTCCTGAAACTGTTCAAACTCCATCTCGCTGTCTACAAGAGGTTTGAACTCCCCCGCGTCAATCAGCCTCGCAATGTCCGCCAGCTGGCTCCCCAGCGGATCGACAATGAAGAAAACGCTATCCGCCGGCGTCTTTTTGTACCCCTCCGGCTTAGCCATGTCGGGAGGCATCGATATGCTGACAAAGGTCCCGCCGTCTTTGAGGGCGGCCCAGAGGTTCTTCATTGTAGGACCGCCGATGCAGTCGACTATGAGGTCGACCTCCCTGCTTCCCGGGTCCTCGGCTGCCCAGGCGTCGACAGTGACCTTGGTATAGTCCACGAACTCGGTAGCGCCGAGATCCCGGACGAGCTGCTCCTTGGCGCCGCTGTTAACCGCCACGATGGCACCTGCACCCGCAGCGGCCGCAAACTGCACCGCCCAGGCGCCGACGCTCCCGCCCGCAGCCGTAATCAGCACCCTCTTCTCTCCGTTCCTGCGCCTGGCCTCCGCATCCCCAAACACCCCTCCCGCCTCCAGCGTCCCCCGTACGAAAACACACTGCCACGCCGTAAGCGCACTCAAGGGCGTCGCGGTCGTCTCCACCCAACTCAAGCTCCGCGGCCGCAGCGCAAGCTCCGACTCGCGCGCGAGGGCATATTCCCTCGCGGCGCCGGGCCTGCTGGCGTCGACACGCGCGAAGACCTCGTCGCCCGGGGAAAAGCTGCTGCCGGGTGGGGCGGCGACGACGGTGCCGGCGAGGTCCTGGCCGGGCACGGGCTCCTTGTCAGACGGGACGGAGGAGGGGAAGTCGCGGGCCCACCAGAGCTCGCCGAGGCAGGGGGTTGTTGCGGCGACTTTCACGAGGACGTCGTTGGGGTGAGTAGGGGTGGGAAGGGGGACGGTTTCCATGATGAGGTGGGAGGAGGATCTGTCGGGTTGAAGGATGGTACGCATTGTCTTAGGAAGCGAGGCCATTTTGCAGATGGAATATGGGGTGGTACTATTGAGAGTAATTAGGTTGAAAAGGAACGTTTCGGTGTTTGGAAGCGAGGCTTTTGGTGCTTTTGGTGCCTTGATATTGAAAGCAGCGTAGGATGCGGCGCTCGAATGTTGAAGATATCGCAAGAACACATGAAAGTCAGGCGGGGAACAGATGCTTTTAAGCACAGGGTTTCACTCTGGTGCTCTCCTGCAGTGTCACCTCGGTGCTTGTCAGGCTTCCTCTCACTAAGAGCCTCCCTTGCTGCCAGTCGACCTATAGAATGCCGCGCTACGATGGTGGTGACAGCCACATCTAGAGCCAGCCAGTCCAATAACAGGGAGTCAAGTTCATGTGACGTGCAGCTCTAAATGGACACTGCGGGGTTGTCATGCTCGGAGGTTCAATGTTCCGCTCGCCGCTCGTGATCGGGCCCTTCCTACGTTGGTGTCTTCCTATTGTAGTTTTTTGAATAAGCCGATTGTTTGGTTCATCCGAGAATTGACTACTTGGACTCACATCGAGCCAATTTGCTAGTATTCCCAGAGGCTTGTCCGAATCAGGCGGCACATGATTTGTTATGGACACCGCTCATTAGACGGACTAGACGTGTTATTACAAGACACCGTAGGAAACGCAAGTTTACAATGCATGCCGCTGGGCACCAGAATGATTTGCCCCATGGAAAAAAGTACTTCTTTTCCTTTTAAATTTAGGAAAAGCAACACGAATCAAACATAATGCATCGCCCCGCCACGCGTTTCTATCGAACTCCGAAGTCGCAACCGTGTCCCCCCCTTTCAAAACTGCTCCAACTCCACAAACTCCAAAAATCCAAGTGGGCGCCCCTACTAGCTAGCAGCCTCGCGCTCGGAAAGAATCCCCACGAGAGACTCCCACATCCCCGGCCACTCATCGTATTGCCCGCCAACCTGGTGCGTAACAAACAAGCTCTCGAGCCCAGAGTCGATCACGTCGCCCACCAGCTGCTCGAGGTCGTCCGATGACCCGTCATACGTGTGTACAATGACACTGGTCTTCCTCCGGTGGTCCACGTCCACCTGCGCCAGCCCGTCCTTCATGAACGCCGGCCGTTCCATTTCTGCGTCCTCGAAGGCAACGATGTAGTCTGCCAGCGGGTAGAATGAGGTGTCGACTACCGCGCCGGGGTTGTACACCACCGTGGGGTTGTTACCCATCGTGTCCGCCCAGGTATCTTGGATCTGCTGCGAGATGTGGGTCATGAGCGGGAGGTACTCCGCCTCCGCGGGGAACTCGTCGAGAAATATCCCCTGCAGCGTAACGCCCAAGCCCCCGTCGCCTAGGCTGGCGAACTCGGCTTCCCAGTCGCCATACGTCGCAATGTCGTCGTCGATCTCCGTGACGTCCCGGTCTCCGTACGAACAGCGTACGTAGCCCAGCAGGTTCACGTTTGGGAAGTGGTCGAGCGAGCGCAGCGCGGCGATGTAGTTCTCGTCCGGGAGGGTCTCCGGGCCCGGGCCGCTGGCGGGGTTGACGATGACGGTGAAGCCGATGTTGGAGTGGGTGGCGGCCATGGTCAGGAGGGGGTTCCATGACCCCCGGGAGGGGTAGATGTAAAGCGGGAGGAGAATGGACAGCATTGTATGATGAGAAATGGGTAAGACGGTGATGGGAGATGATTTGGAGGATGGTCGGGTTGTTGGAAATGATGCACTGCGCGGAGAGTCGAGCTATATACCAGTCTTACCTTTGTCTGAGCCATGTTTAATATCGTGTGTTGAGTCAAATTGGACGCTCCATCATTAGCATTAGTTCAAGGATGCTGCTTCAAACAAAGTTCGACAATCATTATGGCCATTGGCCGAGGGATGCTTCTGAGAAACAGATAACTATCATTTCCGCAAGGAATGTGTTTCTTGGCACACATGTCAAAGTGAAGCGCACCACCTAATGGAACCGAATTCAAACGACTTGCCGGCATTCAGTCTGGAGTAGATTCGAGGCCATGTAGGTTTTATCCAAGCCCTGGCCCTTTAGCCGTCCGTAATGCCACTATACCCCGCACAATACCTAAGCAGGCCCGCTAGTTTCGCCTGCTCTTACAATGCCGTGGCTCCTCGACCGGGGCTCCGCACTTTGAGCCGATTAAGTCTTCCACCTTCCACTTTGTGTGAGACGGCTTTCGCGCCCCCACAAGGAATCCCACGTGGGTCTCTCGGTATATCCTTCCGAAGGCCCGTCACAAACAGTCCAGAACAAGAAGAAGATCGACGGTGCGGGCGGGACCGCGGAGCTGTGGGTCTGCCGGGCGGCTGTGGGGGCGAGGTACCCCGGCAATCGAAGCCGAGGGATCGCTTCACTTGATGCGATTCGGGGCATTTCAGTATTTCTCGAGGTCGACCGCGCTGATACTGGCCGCCGTTATCCACGAATATCGGCTCTGGAGTGCCACGGCTAGGACCTTTGATATCGAAGAGCTTGCAAGGGGGATAAAAAGAGGACACGCGTACAGCAGCGACCACAGGAGGATCGGCTCATCTATTTATCCCGTTCGTTGCCGTTAATATAAATCGTACTCTGGGACACATTGCCCAGTTGAATTCATCCGGCCGGTTTCGCGAGGCGTGAGGGGTGCCGCGATCAATCTCCGAAAATGCAAAGGCGGTTGGGCTTTTCCTTCTTTTCACATCTTCTTCATCCTGGCTTCGTACTCTGCTCTTCTGCTAGGTAGGAAGCTCGCCTACTTGCATCTCCTGCGCGTGAGTTTCTCGCCGCGTCATCTTTGCTCTCAGCTCCTTGACCAGGGTGTTGTGATACGAGCGATTACTGCCCTTAGGCAAGCTCGAGTCGCCGTATTGAAACGCGCCCCCCATCTTTTGGACTTGTCTTTTCCTTTCTGGCCATGATCCAGCTCACCTAAGAACCAGCTTGTTCCAACCCTTACACTCGTTTGGCATTCACTGTGCATATTCCCCATGTCTCTCAGAACCCTTATTTGGGGCGCGCTGCTCGTGCTCCAGGTAGCGTCAGTCGACGCCATCACAGTCTCGAGCACCATCTTAGTATTGGCCGAGGACGAAAACACCTCCGTCTCCGGCACCTCGGGGCTCCGCGGCTACGGCATCCCCTACGAGGTCCTAACCGTGCCCGAGACCGGGATTGAGATTCCGGAGCTGGCCAGCTCGGATGAGGAAGGCAACTACGGCGGCTTCATCGTCTTGAACGAAGCCGGGTATGAGTATGAGGGTGGCTGGAGCTCGGCTCTCACGGAGGAGCAATGGGATGCGATCCACGAGTACCAGGTTTTGTTTGGGGTGCGGCTGGTGCATCTCAACGTCTTTCCTTCGGCGGAATACGGTAGGTGGTTTCTGTTCACTGGAGCTCGGGTGGAAAGAGTTGACCGGATACTAGGTGTCACGACCGCGAATCCCGGCGGGCTGGGCTGCTGCGACGACGGCGTCGACCAGACGATCAGCCTCACCGACAACACAGAGTTCCCGAGTGCAGAGCTAAAAACGTAATTCTACACTATAACCCATGGACCGATCCATTAACCGTGGAATACTAATGTCTTTTACAGCGGTGTCGGCCTCGGTACGACGGGCCTATGGCACTATCCCGCCGAGATTGCAAACGATACCATCGCAACACCGATCGCAGAATTCGGACCAGGCGGCGTATTTGACGGGCAGAGCGTCGCAGCCGTAATAAACCAGATCGAAGGCCGCGAACAGATGGTCTTCTTCATCGCTTGGGCCACGGAGTGGTCCCTCGTGTCCAACTATCTCCAACACGCCTTTATCCACTGGATGACGCGCGGGCTCTGTAAGCTCCACCCTCACCTCCTCGCCCATTATGCACAACCACGAGAATGCATCTGACAGATGATCAGTCGTCGGCCACAGAAAGATCTACCTAAACACCCAAATCGACGACATACATCTCGACACACCCATGTTCTGGCCCGAAGATGAAGTCTTCCGCACCGACGTCGCCGACCTCGAGGCGCACAAGTCCTGGCAGGAAGAAATTAATGCGAGGCTACCGCCCGGGTCCAAGTACTTCATGGAGCTGTGCCACAACGGGAACGGAGACATTATAACCGCGACGGACACGGAGCTCGGGTGGGAGATGTGCGAGCCGCCCGACGCGGTGGACTACGAGACGCCTCCGGACCCGCCGCTCGAGTTTATGAAGCCACCTGGGACTGGAGTAGACGTATGGCCCGAAGAATTCTCGAGTTACCCCTGGACGCTGCAGTGCGCGGAGATCGACCCCCTCGCGACATGGTTCATGGACCCGGAAAATCGGGACGCGTTTGCGCACGTTTCGCACACGTTCACGCACCTGGAGCTTAACAACGCGACATACCACGATGCGTGGAGGGAGATTGCGTTCAACAGGGACTGGCTGGTGCAAGTGGGCATTGCGGACGCGGAGATGTTTTCGCCGTTTGGGCTTGTGCCGCCGGCCATTACGGGGTTGCATAATGCGGATGCTATCAGGGCTTGGATGGACAATGGGGTCGAGTTTGTTGTGGGGGATAATACGAGGCCGCTGCTGCGGAACCAGGTGAGTTGGGGAGGAGGTGCGTTTGGGATGCGGGTCTAACTTCACTAGGAGAACGAATTTTGGCCGAAAATTTCGAATGAAGAGGATAATGGGTGGCCTGGATTGGTCATAGTCCCTCGATGGGGTAAGTCGTCGCAATTGTCGTTTGGGATTTCAGGGGCTGATAATCACCAGCGACGAACATCTACTACAACTGCGACCTGCCCGAGTGCACCGTCCGGGAGTGGATGGACACCAGTGGGGTGGAGGACGTGACGTTCGACGACCTCATGGAGAACGAGGTTTCCACCAATGTCCGCTACCTCTTGGACTTGCACCCCGACCCGTAAGTCGTCAACTAGAGAGGTGCAACTGCGCAGGAAGGCTGCTGATGATTCACCGACAGTTATATGTTTCACCAGGCGAACCTGCGGACATTGGGCGTCGATACTGTGGAGGTCGGCGATCAGACTGGGAGGTTCTCACTCCTGCAGATATGGGTCGAAGCAGTCACTCAAGAACTGATGCGCCTGTGAGTCTCCGCTTGCGCCCCTCCACCACCAGCTACCTGCTGACACAATGGTAGGACGAACTGGCCCATCAGGTCCTTGAAGCACGACGATATATCCAATCTCTTCCTCGACCGCATGACCCTAGAGTAAGTACCTGTGTCCAACACTAAACCCCCAGCCCGCTAACGCGCGACTCAAGCAAATGTGAGCCGAAACTCAGCTACACCCTCTCCGACGACGCCACCTCCATCATGGGCGTGACTGTCACCGCCCACAATAATACCTGCGACGTTCCTGTCCCCGTCACATTCCCGAGGACGGCGGCAGTCTATGCGGAGAGCGAGGATATAGAGATGGAACAGCTGGGGTCCGAGCCGCTGGTCGTGTGGACGAGGTTGAGCGGGGAGGCGGTGACCTTGACGTTGGATGAGCCCATGACGCTTTAATATCTGCTTGTGTGGATCGTCCTGTGGTGTCATCACTCCGCTCAGCATGGCACGTAAGGATGGTGGTGGTTGTAGAGATGTATATGTTTAGCAGGGGTATATTGATATTGACTTGCTATATAGAAGTCTCGTGAAATATTGGAGGCCCGCGAGGGTACCCAACGTCCGGGTGTATACCAAGAATTACATTATGCCGCCTTGAACAGCAGATAGTCTGCCACAATTAAATTCCCACAGTACCAAACTTCCATCTTACATGACGAATCCAAGAACGACAGCAGGCACAAGCGCAGCCCACGGCGCCGCGACCCTCCAACCCGCACTCTCGTCGTCATCCTCGTCGTCAGCCCCACTCGCCTCCGCGTCCTTCCCGGTCCGCGACGCCGTGGCCTCCTCCGACTCTCCGTCCTCCTCGCAGGTATCGTCCAGCGGCGTGGGGAGCGGCGTCGCGAGCGTGAGCGCGTGGAATTGAAGGTCGCTCGAGGCGAGGGTGAAGGAGTTGGACGACGGCTCGTCGTCGGGCCCGCTTTCCTCGTAGGTGCAGGAGCCGGTGGTCGCCTCGGGGCACCCTACGAACGTGCAGTCGTACGAAAGGAAGCTGTGACGCGGTGTATTAGCTATGCGTGGGTGAGGCGCGGGGCGCAAGGGGGCGACGTACTCGGTCTCGGAGTAGGTGCTGGTCCCCGTGGACACTTCGTAGGATGCAGTGTACTCGTAGTGGAAGGCTACCACGATCGTTAGCGCGAGGCACAGCGCATTTCGGGGATTGTGGACTCACTGTTGGGGCCGACGGTGACGGTGGGCATGGAAATGCTATAGGACGTGTACAAGGCCTTCTCGCCGAGCACGGCCACTACCGCATTGCCCGTCTACAGCCCACACCCCGAGTCAGAACGCTACCCTCAGCCGGAAAACCCACGCCGTGAACGGTGTTGGCGTGTGGGGGTTCAGTGGTTCTTACCGTCGAGATGACATCGACATCGATGGAGCTGAAGTACTCATCCGCCTCTTGCCCCGGGTTCATAAACGGAATCCAGGCTTTCTAAGATGCGGCCTCGGTTAGTATCTTGACGTCGCTAACACAACCGGGCCCTTCGGGCCTGGGGGCCCACTAACCACCGTCGTCTGCTGCGCCAGGGCGGCGGGGGCGAAGACGCCCAGCGCGAGGGCGACGCGTCCGGCAAGAGTATTCGCGTGCATCGTGGTCGGCTTCTTGCTGTGAATGGAACTGGAGAATAGAGGGGTGAGGTGGGGATGAAGAAGGCGGGGGTGGAGCGGACGGAGAAAAAGAGAGGAAAATATTTTTGGACGCGGTCCCTTTTTCGGCTCCCAGCCCTATTTAAGGAGCCGCCGTGCCCGGGGTGGGATTTGTCCCCAAGACGCGAAGGATTAGGTCGAAATGAAATGAGTCCGGCTACGCGGGCTTGGCGCAGACGGATGGGTGCAATAGCGGCGTTTTCCGCCCGGAGATGTTGCCGTCTTGGCGGCGGCGCCTGTCCTATTTCGGACGGGCCCTTATTTCCCCTGCATGGATCTAACCCGGATCAGCCCTATGGCGCCACCTGACTTCTCTGCCTAAATGAGAATATTTTCGACGACTAGTCAGAATATGAGTAGTCGCAACCGACGCCCCATACGGGGCAAGGGCTTTTAAAAGCCTCTCGGAAATTTCGGCTTTGGTGCCAGACGGACGGATCCGTGATGGGCGATGGCAAGGGCTATAGTTCATGGGGCATCTACTCAAGTCGGCCAGACAGTTTAAGGAATCAATTGGGAGTCGGAGAGCTGTTCGGGTGCCACTACCACGAGGTAAGTGCGTGCTGCTCGATATCCTAGTAGCGCAAGGTGGCTTTATCAATAGCTGCCCCTCAATATCGGAAATATCCGCAGCACGGAAATGAACGATTTCCACTCACGAGATACCCCTCGGCGGATATATCTACTCTCAAGTACCCCGGAGAGGTACTGGACAACACTGTCGCATGGGAGAGCGAGCTGGATCTAGCCCACTAGCATGGGAGCAGTCGTTGTAGGCATCGCCCCGTTTTCTGTACAGGCCAGGGCCTCGAAAGATTCTAGAAGGACAGCAAGTCGTGCCTCCAGCAGCTGAGATCCTAGCTGTCGAGTCTCGTTTCCTGCTGGTGGTTCCCGCTGCCGGAATAGCCAGAGACATGATATCTCCGTTGACGCTGTGCTCCTTTGTGCTCCGGCGGTGATTGGCCTCAGGTTTGGCTGTTGCTGTGGCAGAGACCGGTGGAGTGTCCCATTCGGGCGGCCATCTCGGTCTTCTCAGATTAACACCGACCACCTGCGGTATATACCAATAGCGGTATGAATGATACGCCATTGCACTCGCGGATAAGTCATATGGCTCCTTCAAGGAACGTCACAGTCCGGTATCATACACAATGGCGGATTTCGATCCAGCTCACACTGTGGCGCGGGCAAATGCTTAGACAAATACCTGACGGCATCTCGCCAGGCTACGACTTCTGGTGGGATCTAAAGAGTGGAGAAGTCAGAATGTGAGAAGATGATTCTCATACTAGAGCTCTACATCTAGCGATTGATTCTGAATTCCGTGGGCTGCCATCTCCCCTTGTGAACAAGTAGTTTCGTCATCTAGACAAGCGCTAAGAAAGCGGTATCTATATCTTACCGTACCTATTTGGGTCAGCTCCTACTTCGCATTCCACGTATTGAACAGAAAGCGCGCGGGAGCAAGATTCCCTAGCATGCGAGAAGCTCCCCTCGAGAAGGAGCCAAGGGTCACAGTATAAGTCGTCGGGCGGTGACGTCCTTTTATGCACATGCGATTCCAACAGACACTTTAGTCCGTTATGATCCAGGCCTAACTACCGTGTGGTAACAAAAGAGGAAAGTAATAGTTGGTCTAGTGCCCACTCCATTCAACCGACTACGATTGTTCGCCTAGTTCTTGAAGATGCCTTACACGGGCGTCGCACCCGGAGGAAACCGGCCCTCGATTCTCCGTAATATTACGTATTCTCACAGCGAGAACCTCCTCATCCATGTATAGAAGACTATAGGCACTAGTTGACTGTGTTTTCAATGGCTGTACCAAGATACACTCGCCTATCATTACCGCCCTACCACACCTGTAGCCGCAAGCGCATACCATAGCTGGAGCGTCAAGTATGCCTCACCCTCCACAGCACGTCAAAGCGCCAGGAGAATACATCATGGCAGCACCGCTTACTACTTCTTCACCGCTCCCGTGCCGTCTGACACCGGATTCTGCGTCAGCAGCTTACACTCCTTCTTCTGCGTCTTCTTGCCGAGCACGGTGTAGACCGGTGGGAAACCGGCCTATAAAGGGACCGAGAACAAGACATCCAAAGCGGTTGCAGATGACCATTGCTGTGCATAAAAGCTCGGCACAGAGGGTTGAATGTCGACACGGCTCAAAGTGGGAGATGGGCATAGCAGCGGGTTGTCGGCGGCAGGTCCAACCTTGGTCAGATTTATGCTAGAATTGTTTGTAAACCGAGACTGACGGCTACACAGAAGTCGATGCAACAGGAATTTTGTTCCATAAACGTACAGTGGTCGGCCCTGAGGAGGTGAACAGTTTGTGGTTAACAGCTGTGAGTTTCTACACATGCGCAAAACGCCCCTTGTTTGACAACAGCCTAATAAAGTATACTATGAAATCTACAGAATCGCGGAGCCAAATAAGGAGTTTATTACGCAGTCGCCTTATGACGATACTGCATACGCCGATATACTATATCCACACATGAGCTACGACACAGACTACTGTAATTTATATCCAAAAGGACGCTGTCATATAAACAAGCCCGCAGCCAACATCCCCTATAAGGTCACGATCTGAAGTAAACATCACAGCTCATCGTGACCTAGGCACTCCATCGTACTCTATAGGCCAAGACCAGTGACTCCGTGAGTCTTCAATGACATCTCGAGCTCGATTCGCCCAGGACAGTAGTATCCACAAACGTGACACTGCCTTTACGTGCCATAGATACAAGAGTAAGCAGCAATACAGACCAGATACGTCCTTACAAATTACTCCAGGTATTCATAATGGCATTTCACGGCCGCCTCGAGACATTCCAAGACATAACACGACTGGTCCAGGCCTTCCGAGGACAAAATATTCGAAGAGTAGAATCGTAACGTCGGTAACTAAAGGGATGGTAAGGATTGTACCGATAGGAGAGCGCCGCACTATAGGGCGGAGAAAATTGGTCTTCTTAATATGGTGAAGACCTCGCCGCTAAGTATCTATAGGACGTAGGACACCTCGTCCATGAGTGTTTATATCTCGAGCGTGGACACATGTTTGTTGTTAGGCAGTGGGACGAAGGGGGCATAGTGCCGCTCCAAATGAAAAAGGGAAGGCAATAAAACTCTAGGGAAAGTTTTCCTTTCCTCGCCACGGAGGATGGATAACAATTGTACCTTCGACTTATGACAGCATCTAGAGACACCTCATCTGATTAGCGGCCGTAAAGTCTCGACCGCTAAGAGTTATGAAGGCGGGAAAGCCAGACGAGGGAAAGACACGGATTAAAGTTGACGAGGCCCATCAGGGAAACTCGAGGCCGCCATGTGCAAGTTACAACCGCCAACCAAGCTATGAATCAGGTCTCTTCCAATGCAGGACTGTTAGCCGTCATCTGCCTCACCACTTACCGACTTACAGCGCGAGATATATCAGGGCTTGATATCCGAGCTGGGCCAGGATTTGCGCATTACACTCCAGATGACAATACGCCTCGACAGAGAATGGGCCAAGACGGCGGAAGCCTATCCAGGGTGGTGTTCGGCGATTCCGCCGTCTCGTGACTACCACTTAGCGGACCTCGAAGATCTCGCAGCTGAAGGCAGCCAACAGCCCGCTAGCTTGTCTTCCCAACTAGTATGGGTCTCCACACCTGATAGGACCCGCTTCCGCGCCCTCGGAACTGGCTAGTTGTGAATCAACCCGAGGGACTTGTTGGGGAGCACGTGTTGGCAGGAGCCTTGATATGTATTACACAATTCGAGCCAGGATAGACGAGGGGTGTGGCTACATTTATCTTGGCTTAACAGCACGTGAGGCGAACTTAGTGCAAGAGACATCAGGGGGCCCACTAGTACCGGAGGACGGAGCAATGAGCCGCCTGAAGATCTGCACGATGCGGACATGCCGGTCGACTCCGAGTGCTCGGCAGGTCCGAGGATCTAGGGCTGGGCAGAGCCGCACTCAGCCCACCGTCCTACCCCTGCGGTCCCAGTCTTTATCTGTACTGGCTGTGATAATCACAATCTCCACCTGCTTAGGGGAGCGCGAGTCATAGGGCCGCCGTCAGCCTCCGCGCCGATCCCGGACCGGATATCGCCCCCACACACGGTCTGGGCGATGGTCCCGCTATTGTGAGATGTGACGGGCGGCGCTTGTAAGGGTCAACTTATGGAACCAAGTCCCGCGACATCGGGATCCAGAGGCTCGGAATTCAACACGCGCCGAGGAATAGGGACTTGTGCCCTAATATTTGATAGACTGGGGCCATGCCATTTTGGCGAATATCTGCGTACATGCCTTGTCAAAGGAGCTGTAACAATGTACTCCTTGCGCCTCCGAGACACTCCAGGCACAGTTAATTAGAGTAAGCTGTGATCGCAGAGCACCGTCGCCTTTCAATCGAGCTGCGCGTGCCGGGACGGAGGCAGCCCATGCGGAATCCCCTCCAGGCAAGTACGGTTCCTAGAGTAGAGTGTGACCGCGTGCCTCTTACTGGCCTCAGGGTCTCGGCCTACCATCCCGATGGTGGCACACAGAGGTTAGACAACAGGGAAGTTTTCATCTGGATTATACGTATGCGCCAGAAGACAATCCGAGACCACATGGGGCCCATCACTCGCTTCATCCGCGTCTACGTACGTGGCATCAAGTCCGCGTTTGAGAAGACGAATGAACCCGTTAAAAAAAAAACGCATATCTATCTATGATCATAACCTTGTGCCGCTCAGTTGATGGAAAAAATGAGGCAGAGATAAGTATTGTACAAGAAGTCCTGTTGCACCTCGCAAGACGCCCCAACCCCCACAACCCTGGCTCACGCATTCGTCGTGACCTCCCATCTCCTGTCAACCCTAATCGCTTCGCGCCCTACATCCCCCTGCATCGGGTCCTGAATCGGCAGCTGCGTGGCCTCGACGTGGTACGCGTTCTTGACGGGCTGGAGCTGGACCTCTGAGTCGTTGTCGTGCGAGTGCGACTCGAGGGGCTGGCTGCCCTTAGGGGGCCCGCTGCCCGTGAAGCCGTTGCTGTCGCCCGTGATGCCGTACTTGGACCTGCCGCCCGCGGCCCAGCGCCCGCCGAGGATGGTGCGGACGTACGGGACGCAGGCGAGGGATATGGCGACGGGGGGCTCGAGGGCAGAGAAGAGGGTTGCTATGACGCCTTGTTTGGTCATGTCGGAGAAGTCGAGGCCCGGGAGGGTGACCTGGCGGTAGATGGAGATGCCGCAGGTACTAAGGACAGGGTCAGCCGGGGCTACCAACGGGTATAACGGTGGAGAAAGGGGGGGAGACTCACATTATGCCGACAGCAAACATGCCCACCAGTACAAGCTTCTTGCGGGTCGCCAGTTTGAGCTTCATCAGGAACGGCATGGGCATGCCGAGGATGACAATGTCCATGACGATGTTGAACATGCCCATGACGAAGTAGTACGTCGGCTGGCTGCCGCACTCGCCGTCGATGGTCTGGTCCCAGTTGAGAGCAAAGGGGCGGCAGATAAGGAGCTGGCCGATGATGTTGCCGACGTTCCAGACGACGATGAAGGCGCCGAGGGCGCGGGCGGGCATGATCATGGAGCGCATGGGCATGAGGGTCATGTAGAGGAAGAGGACGGACAGCTTGCTGAAGCAGGTGGAGGCGTTCCATAGGATACTAAAGGCCAGGATTGACTGCGGCGCCCGCCCACTGTAAGTATCACCGCTTCAACCGCGCAGCAAGGGGATGCGCCGGCTTACCTTGAAGAAGTAGGTCAGCACGTCGGGCCCGAACCGCACGGCGATTTCGGCGACGTGGAACCCGAAGCCACCCTTCAGGCACATGAGAAGGGTATCGAGATGGAGCCCGTAGTTGAATAACTGGAGAGAATCCCGTTAGCTCGGAGCACTCTCGGGCCAGCAGAGTCGCGGGCACAAAGAGGGTGGGCGGCGTACCAAGGCGACAAGAATGCAATAGTCGCTCATGTCCAGCGCGCGGCTCGTCATCGACTTTGCGTACAGGCGCAGGCAGATGAACACCGTGGGGACGAATATTGATAGCGAGGCGATGACGATGATGGCGACCTGGTCCTGGTTCTCGATCGGGATGGGCGACTCGAACGGCCCCATGGGCATCTCCTGTTCCGCCATCTTTGTGCGAGTAGCCGAGGGGTGGCGTTTCGGCTGGTAAGTGTCTCGGGTCTTGCGACGGCGCGGGTGAGAGGAGAGGTGGGATCGTGGAGGGCGTCGCGACCGAGAAGAGAGCGGGCGTCAGGAGCGGGGAGGGGGAAGAGCCGGGGATGCTTGCTCTTTTTCAACAGCGACTCATCGATCGAGTCTGAATCTCGGAAGCGATGATCTGCACCGGGAAGTCCCTAGCTCAACGTCTGTGTCGCTTTTCCTTCTCTCTTTACCCCTGGGTGCGGAAAAGGGAAAAATGCCCCCTGCATGCGGCTTGGGCGTCGGAGAAGGGCAGGCGCTTTGTGTTATTTTACTTTTCCCCGGAGATCGCCCTACGAGGTATCGCTTCGTAGGGGGTGCGTTTTGTGATATGTGAGAGGGCGGAACCGGAAGACGGGGTGACGGGAGCGCGGGAGTGGGTTAGCGGCCGGGATTAATATTAGCACGATTTATGGGTCGAGCCTTCATTACCGAGTGCGACGTGCGTCGGGCGTTTTTTCACGAGGAAAAGAGAGGGGCACGCTGCACTGTCGGGGAGGGAGGGATGGGGGGGGGGATGTGCGCTGGAGAAGGCGGATACGGCCCTGGCCTTGGTGGTATTATGACGAGGATCTAAACGGGGCACGTTTCCTCAGGCTCCGGCGCATCCTGGGCGGGGCCCGCGGCGAGGCGAGACGGGAGTGGATCCACTAGGGCCTTCGTAGCAGCCGGGGAAAGGAGGATATGGTCCCGGCGGGAATTGCGGCCGGGGGCTTTTCCTGCCTCTGTGTGGCGGAGGGCAGTTGCTACTCGGTACCGAGTAGTTGGCAGCGAAGCTTCYCCCGCGGTTCGMGGGCCGGGGTCCT
>JAGFNX010000520.1:0-11795 GCA_017657125.1 Scopulariopsis brevicaulis
GGGTGAGATACAGCAACCCAGCAACCCAGCAACACAGTGACAACAAGCGACAGGCGATGGGGCCCGGCACAGTGGGGGAAACACCGACGAAACAAACAGGGGCCAGCATCCCTCCGCGTGGAAACGGACAGGGTCCCAAGCTGAGATGACTGACGTCGGGCTACAGTGCTCAGACGGAGTACGGGCCATTCTGGGTAGCCCGGGGGGCCGGACGCTCTGGGAAGGTGGAAGTAAGCGGGCGTGAACGAGGACGGTTAACGTCGCGGATTGAGTCAGGAACCTGGGATCGGGCTGTGTGAGCACTTATTCCGCTACAAGTGTCGCCTCGAGTCGCAAAGGGTCTGCAAAGGAAAAGATGCGACGACATAACTTCGTACTCGCGGGCAGTATCGACAGCCCACTTCGGCGCTCTTCCTGACAGTCCCCTGGTTCCAGGCTGCGGTGGGACAGACAGCAGCCAGCGGTACTTCTGACACTCGCCCACTGTGCGCCCACTCAGGTGCAGCAAGTGCCGCCCCCGTCGCGCCCTCTGACTGGCCGCAGGCACACTGGGAAACACACGCCCTTGCTAAAAATAGACGCTGCACGACCTGCCTCGGCGCCAAAGGGCCGGCCAATCAGGGCCCGCGGACGGGAATCTGGGCATGCGGGCGGGATTCCTGGATGAAATGTACCTGACCGGATCGAATGCACCAAGTCCGGCCTCCCCTTTGGGCGCTTCTCGTGATCACCGTCGTGGTGAATCTTTGAGATCCCGTGCGGATGTCCAGATGGCTCGGATCTACTGTTTTTTTCTCCTTCGGCATACCCGTGAAGGGGGGAGTGGCGATAAGATGGAGCGGGGAGAAAGTGTCCGCGACAGGTCCCTGGCTGGCAGTGGTTGCAGATCTATCGATTCCATGACGATGTTGATTGACCCTGATACCCCACAGCAAGCGACATCCCCTTCCAAAACCAGAGCAATATTTCCCAGCCGCGGTTCTCTTTTCGTCGCAGCAGTCGTCATTTCGGCCCCATTGCCGGATGGCTTTTCGAGCAAACTTGCGCTGATGACCCGGGCACTGTGTCCCATCCTCGTCCTCTAATCTCCCCAATTGCTAAAGATAGCAGAGGCTTCTTTTCCGTTCCCAGCGGGCGGGTCTGCGACCATGCGCGCCGCCTGTCAATTTCCACAGGGACGGCGGAGCGTGAGTGGTGTGCTTGGTTCTCCATGCGCGCTATCGAATGCGGGACAGTTCTATCCATCCATTCATGTAGGTTTGGAAACCCCGATATTCTTGTCCCCCGGGCGAAACTGGTGCAGTTATTACGTGCTCCCGGGGTGTCTGCCCGTTGATTACCCGGGTGGCGGCTGGCGACTGGTGGTTAGCCGGTGACGAGCTGAGGGCTCTGGCAGTGTCGATATTAAAGCCGCGAGCATCACCACGACGCCCTCACGGTACATCCCAACTCCTACATGTACCGATAAACAATAGCGATACCGTCCGCTAGGCTCGCGTCCGTGCCATGGAACCCGACACAAGGCAGGCGCGCAGAGGAAGGAAGTTCCCTGCTAACACACTCGAACCCACCACAGCGCAAACCCTCGAAAGCGGAACAGCGGGCAAGCCACGCGGGGTGAACCAGGGGTGTGCGTCGCAATTTCATCAGCGCAGCACTTCCCTATTTTCGCCAGGGCGTCCGCGCGCGCGCGCGCACGCCGCGGGGGTGCCCCAGTCATCTGAAACAGCGGGCCTGCAGGCAGGGGGCTCGCGTTGCAGGAGGGCCTAGCGCCGATCGGGTCTAGGGCGCCCCGTGGGCCCGTGGGCTCGCGTGCGTTTCTTGGGCCTGGGTCGCTTCTTTTCCTTTTCTCGGCGCTGGTGGTTCGGGGGGTGCCGAGGATGTTTTGGGACGAGGGGAGTCGCGACACGGGGTCTTCCCTGGAGGATGGAGGGCCTGAGGGGTCTGGACTCGACTGAGGTTTCCGCGGCAATGCGGTGTGCCTTGGTGTCGGGCGTCTGTTGCGCGGCGCTTAATGATGATGGCTTGGGCGTCCGAGCTTCGATCGCGAGGCCGTTGGACTGACCGCGTCATCCATCCTCCGCCCCGGGTTCCGGTCAGTTTGGGTCCGGCGGGCGGTCGTCTACCTTTGTCGCGTACAAGGTCCGACCTACTCGTTTACCGCAGCAAACCAGGAAGAGATGGAAAAATGCCTCGCTCACAATAGCAGACCGCGCGTCGCCATCTCCGCCCCCTCGACGTCCCAACTCCCTATCACGCCCGACGAACATGCCGCCCGAGAACTCCATCGCCTCACTGCCCCGGCAGACTCGTATATCTGCTGCCCGACTCATACCATGCAGACCGAGGCTGATTAGCTCGAGACAGCAAGGATGACCCATTCTCGGCCTCTAAGACCTCAGCTGCTATACGAGTATACGTCTCCTCTAAACAGTTTTCATGCCGGGTCCCGCCGCTCAAACGGGATCTCCCAGGACAACGACCCGGGTATGGCTGGGAATCTTGTTTAGGAAGTTCCGGGTTTAGCTAGGAATCTTGTTTGGGACGTCCCGGCTTGTCCCCCCCTCGTGTTAAGAGCGTGCGATATAGCCCATGTCATCATCGTAACTGACACGGTAGGGATCCTCGGGTTCCCTTGGTAGTCTCGCCCGGGGAAACCATGGCAACAGGTTCGGTCAGGTGTCTTGGTCTGAAGCTGACTGCCATGTTATTGCTGAGATCGCGGACACCTTCTAGGATCCCGCCTGCTTCGAAGAATCATGTCTGTCATCTGACCAACGGGCTGACCTCGCTCACCTGCAGGCAAATCCCCCGTCGCGATGCCCGTCGAGAATCCGCCGATTCAACAGGAGATCGGGGCCATCTGTACCCTCAACAGACGACGGATGATGAGGTTACTGTCATCACCCTGAACCTGCCTCTCCTCTCCAACTCATCCAATACCTTGGGCCCTGCACGACCACAAGCGGCACGGCGATCAAACAGCTCAGCTCACCCCTCCTCCATCCTGGCAGATCACGGCCCCGTTCATCCCCCCACACGTCCCCCTCGGTACCGAACGCCAGTTGAGCGAGGCCAAGCGCTTCAGGAAGCCCCCTCGCGAGACCACGTCGTTGCACATACATAGAGCAGTCAGCAGCCGCAGTGCCACCCCAAGCCGAGGTTGAGCCTCAAACGCGTATGGGGGCGCTCGCAAGCTGACCTCGTCCCCACCAGTGTCTCACGGGAGCCTGCACCCTGCTTCCCGGATAGTGCCAAGTGAGCTGGAGGCGTCTCGGCTAGCTACATGTCTCCGTTCCCGCGTCGCGCGACCGAAGTGCCAAGAACCGAGTGTCTGAGTATCTGAAGCACGCGAGTCGCGCGGCGCAGTATTTTGAAATAACCTTGGCGCCATCCCGTCGCCAGGGGAAGTTTAGGGGTTGTGGAGCGTACCAAATGCTTGGTACCCGTTCTTTAGCTTCCGCCGCTGGTGGCGGAGGGGCCGTGGGTGTGGTGTAGCAGGATAACCTTAACCGGGTGAGGCGTTATTATTCGGATGAGGCGTCGCGGACTCGAAAGTTTATTGCCTCGCGCACCGCTGCGGTTCGGCGGGACGGTGTCCTCCGGTGGGCGGCGACCCGGACGGGACGCGACGGGCCCGACGCGACGGGACACGGATGTTTCGTCGCTGAGGTTCATAGATTTGGGATTGCACGGTAGCTCGGCCACAGCCGGGATTCGCGGTTGGCGAGACAGCGATTATCCGGAGATAGGCGCACGACACGACACGGCGACTCTGAAGAGTAAGGGAGGCATCGAAGGCGCGTAGCAGGGCCCGACGAGGACTCGTCGTCGCCTAATTTCCATGGCGATAGCCTATGAGAGGAGCCGGACCACATTGAAGTCGGCCAATCCCAAGAAAACCTTCGGATATCACCTGTGAGGAGGAGGGCCATCCAACGGCCGGCGTCTCTTTCCAACTCGACCAATCTACGATACGACGTACTCGGCATAACCTCCACATGGCGGCCAGAGCGATCATCTCGCTAGCCAAGCCAAGCTTCCCTCTCTCTCGCACCTCACCCCGTCCCTCAATCCTTCCCTCGCCGTTCTCTGCCAAGCCCATACCAAACGCGGCCTAGACCGCGATCCGTGGCGTCGCCTCGAAGCCGACGAACCCTCGGCCCTCGACCCTTGCCGGCGCCGCGTCGGGGCGGGAACCGGTTCCGTCAGCGACCCCCGATCCCAAGCTGATCGCAATCAAAACCGTCGGGCGTGGGATTCGGTTCTACCGGGGTGGACCTCGGGGCGGGGCCCGTTTGTGCCGTATGGGCAGGGGGATTATACGGCGGACGTCGCTGTGCGCTCTTGTACGAGACTGGTCGGGAAACCACTCGCTATCGTGGTCGGGGCGACGGCGATGCTATCATTTGGCAGGGCCGTACTTGGAAGTCCTAGGACTGGAATGCGATGGACATACGCGCCCACCGAGTACTACAGCAACGGCAACCGCGACACGAATACCCGCGTCTGCGCGCTTTTTAGCCCCAGCCGAAACCAAACCTTGCCCTGCCACGGTTCACTGACACGCAGGTCACTCGTCTCGATACGATGGCGGCCCCGCCCGCAGCTCCGACATAAGCCCCCGGGATGGGAAATAAGGGATAAAATCCTGATGTAACCGCCCGGTCCGTGCAGACGTGGAAGGAAAACTTGAAGGCGGAGCTCGGCGGCAGGGAGCGGAGGTGACGGGCCAGACGAGTTTCCCTAACGGGCAGACGTCCGGGAGCGCTCGCGTATCGGGGGCTTGACTCCTTGGGGGGAAGGTGCGAGGTCGGGGATCCTGTCAGACCCAGACGACACAGTATGAAGTAATTGCGGAGACGGAGAGATGGGTGGAGTCAAAAAGGCAGCGGGGCAAAACATCGGATGACAGCTGCCACCTCGTAACTGTGAGGTCACACGGCGCTCCTGCTATCCAGAGAAGGCGAGCCGAGCCTGCGAGCTCGGGGCCTTTCCCGTTGGAGAGGCGGATGTCCACCCCGGACCCTGCCCCGGGTTCAGAGTCCGCAAGGGTCGAGCGTGGTTTGATGAACTGAGCGGCATTAGCTCGCCGCCGCTTGTTTCATCGCTAAAACCGGAAGGCTGGGGCACCATCACAGGGGACGTCTGCGCTGGAACCCCCCTGTCAGCGACAGCGTCCCGCTGCGACTCTGCGAGCCACCCCCTTTTGCCCCACGAATGCTCGGACTTTCGCGTCCCAGCACCCGCAGTATCACCCGGATGAGTGACACGCAGATACCATTTACACGCTTCCCCTTCTCCGTGCATGCCCAGCCCCACGGCTGTCATCTGTTTGTCGCCCCCCTCTGGTGCACTGGGCCATCGGATAGTGTGCCGCTCATCACCTAGAGAGTGGAGTTTCAATATTCCGAGTGGCCATCACCTGCGTCTTGCATGCGCCTCCCAGACACTAGAACGCCGCTAGAGCACACGCTCTGTCCGTCAATCCCCCCAACCCCCCCCCCCCCTCCTGATGCCGCCAAAACGAACCAGACGACAGCGGGTCCCACTAACACCAAAACGAGCGAAAATCCTGAGTAGACTGGCGGAGCCCGCCAACCGAGATTTCCTACCAAGTCTCTCCACGTGCCGAAAGGAGCAAGGCGCGCTTGTTTTAGCGCTCGACGGGGATCCCCCTTCCCCTTGTTTCCGAGCCCCGACAAGGGGTTCACTGCAGGGGGTTCCTTCTTTAGCGAGGCGTGGAGGCGATGGGGCGGCGGGGCGCTGCCGAGATGGTGATGGCGCTTCGCGTGTGGAGGGGGGCGGGCTTGGCTTGTCAGGGTTGCCGTTTGCGCAGGGCCGTGAGGGACGGGGTTGGTGTCTGTCCTGGATGCAATTCATGTTCGAAGCAGCATGGGCATTTCACGTTTACGCCTCGGACAAGACCTTTATGTTCGGTCCTCCGCACGCCGTGCACGACAGGCATCCCGTTCTAGGGTCGACGCAGAGAGACACCTCGGCCCTCGAGATGGCGGCGCGCGGTGGAGCTCTCAGCGGACAGCCTGTGCTCTGCTCTTGGCGCGCCGCTCCCAGCACGTCGCTCCCAGCACGTCGCCCCTGCAGCATCAATGAGGAGCATCCCGGTGTGAGAGGAATCCTGCTCCGCTCTCCGCTCAGCACAGCGGGGTGGGACTGGGAGACACCGAGTTGCACAAGCCGTTCAGATCCAGGATGAGGTTGTTGGAGGCCCGCTCGCTCGGTATCGTATGTATGCAAAAGAACCGAGTCCGCGTCGAGCTGATGGACTCGGTATGCTCCGCTTGGGCTTTGACCGTGGTGCGCTCTGTGCATACAGGACGTGCGAATGCAACACGGAAAAAAACTAAAAAAAACTCCAGAGTGTGGTTCATGTTGGTTTGGTCGGCACACTCATCCAGGGGCGGCAGACATAACCTGATGGATGCATGCCAGTCAAGGTTGTCAAGCCCACGCATGTACCTTTCCGCCTGAGAAATGGGGGCTCTCAACCCTTGCTGCGTGCCAGTGGACCCGGATCGTCGAGGTGCCATTCCGCAGCGCTCCCCAAGAGCCGACTGCAAGGGACATAGTCCTGGGTCTGCCGGAATAAGACCACCTTCCATGTCCCCCGTTTGGCGCGAGGTGCGAGCGAAGTCGCCGCTCGTTTGCGCCCCGTCTTCCCCACGCCACGCTTTCAATCTCCAATCCCAGCGTCGCCATCCGCCGACCTTCAAGCGGCTCGTCCACTCGTTTCGTAGATCCTTCAATCCTTTGGGTATAGAATCCTGCCGTTGCATCCTCACCTCGCCATCCTTTCCCAAGCATCGCCTTCCATCCACGCCTCGCTCCCCGCCTGCCATTCGCCTACTTGACGAGAACCGCCGGTATCCTCGCAGCCCGAGTCGTTGGGCCCGCATTCGAATTGGGAGCCGCTCCGAGGTCGACTCCCTATGCCAAGCGACCCCTTTTCTCAGCCCTCGCCAGCCGACCTCCAGCCGACGGGAGGTCATCGCGTCGCGTACATCGCCGGGAGAAGAGGCGCTTGCGACAGTCTCCGAGCGCTGCCCCTTGCCGCACGATACGTTGTACGACGACGATCGACGGGCACGACTCCATCGCGGCTGAAACACACACCCGCGCGACGTGCCGAGACCCCTCGTCTGTTTCTCGTACGCCAAACAGCTGTTTGACCCGACGACACGCCCCCTAGGCGCCCGGGCCCGAGGCCGCGAGACGAGCGTACCCGCGGACGAAACAGAGCGCCATTGCCTGTGATCGCGGTAATGAGAAGACACGCGTGTGGAACCTGACGGCCGGCAATTGACGAAGAATACGAATCTCCAGCAATAATACTAATTGTAATTATCGGAGCCAAGTGAGACGAGAGAGGGCGGACCGGTTTTGATTGTATCCAAGCGAAAGAAGAATCCGGCAGAACGAATCGCTCCGGGAGACACGCAGACCCGTATTCGACGGAACCAGATGAACAGCAGGATTACGCACCGGCAATAACTTTGACGTTGGAAGAAGCTTATACGAAAAAGCAAGCGAAGAGAACGGACGGAACAGCACCGACGCGCCATGATGTCGACGGCGTTTCAGTCCAGTGGAGTGACACTCGGACAGGGCCACTCCCAGCAGCAGGCGCGCCGGACTTCCATGCTGCTGGGGTCGAGGAAGAGCTCCTCGGCGACGGCCGGCTCCACTTTCACGCCCTCGTCGTACCTGTCGTCCTCGACCTCGACGTCCTCGGCATGCCCGCACACCCACCGCCAGAACCACAACTCGTCTAAGCTGCCCACCTTCCGGTCCGCCGACCTGAACACCAGCGGCGGCTCGGTCAGCCCGCGCTCCTCTGCGCTGCCCGGCCCCCAGCACCGCGCCCCTGACGGGCCCCCCAGTGCGACCGCTGCTGGCCCCGCGCCAGGACCTCCGCGACGGGGGCCGGGCTCGGCGCCAGGGCCTGGGAGCCCACAAGGGCCAGGGCAGGGGCTAGCGGCGGACGGTAGTATTCCAGGACCCGCGCCGGACCCGCAGCAGGACCCCCCAATTAACTACGCTGCTGCGGCCACCCCAGCACGCCCTGGGCCCGCGACTCGACAGGCCCGGCAATCCGTGCTCCACTCGACGCTGCCCGAAACCGTCGCTGCGCCCGGTTCTGGGACGCTGCCCCGGACCAGGGCTTCCACCTTCATACCCTCCTCCATTTCCGCACCGTCAGCCACCCCGACGAACAACACCGCGCCGCCGCCGCCGCCCAGACTGCCGACGGTAAAAAGTGCGCCTCTCACCAAGCGTTCCGCGTCGCTCCCGACTTCCGCCTCGGGCTCAGGGCACGTGTCGCCTGCTCCCGACAACAACAATCGGGCAAATTACTCGCCAGCCACATCGCCCCCCTCAGCGTCGTCCTCGGCGCCCGCGCCCGCAACTGCAGCGCCGGCGACAATCGTACCACAAACAACAGAGCGGGATCCCTCGGTCTCGCCCACAACCACCGTCCCTCCTGCGACCGCGCCCAGCACTGCGACGTTGACGAACGCGACTGCGAAGCCGACGTCATTTTCGCGATCGCAACAGGCGCGCCGACCGCCTCTTTCGTTTAGCGGGCAGCCGTCGCCAGCCACCCCGGCGACCTCTCTTGGTACCCAACGCCGCCACACCTACGAGAGCGCCCAGAGCCACCGGGCATCGACGCGGGACTGGACCCCGGGCCAGCGCGAACTGCTCCTGCCCAAGTCGCTGAGCATCTCCTCATCGTCAGATGACAGGCGCTCCTCTACTTCCCTCACCTACCGCCCACCGCCGATTTCGTACAAGGCCCCGCCATCTCTCTCCGCGTCCCAGTCACCGGCAACGTCCGCCTCCGCCTCACCCACGGTAGCGGCCCCCGTCCGCGTGGCCCCCATCAGAGGCTTCCGGTCGTCGGGCTCCCGCCGCAGCCTCGTCATCGATCCCGCGTCGCGGCCGTGCCAGAGGGCCTCGGACGGCAGCGGCGACGAGAACGGGGACATGGACTCGAGAGAGGATACGCTGCGCGCCCTCGAGGGCCGCGGTGCGTCCTCGGGCCCCGGCCGCGCTAGCGGCGCCGACGGAGACGACACGACCGACATGTTTTTGAAGATCGCCCAGCAGGAGTCGGTCCGGCCCAGTATCGAAGTGCCCAGCCCGAAACAAGGCCACGGACCTATCGTAAGTTTACCTCATGCTGCTGCGAGCTCTGGGCTCTATTTCCTTTCTCAGCTGTTTATTTCCTTACCTCCTACATGTCTCGGCCTTTGTATACAGCATCGTGTCGGCCCTATTTCTGCGAAACACTCGCAGATGGCGCCTCGAGTGTGAGACATCACTCGGACCACATCGCCTGCCTATACCTTTTCGTCCTGTTTTGGTTCCTTGGCCCGTTTCATATCACGACTCAAGAGCGGGACCCGCAGAGTTCTCTCGGAGAGGGGGACAATGAAGTGCTGACTCGAGTCTATGTAGTCCCGAGTTTTCCGATCCTCTCACAAGCGGCCACTTTCAGCCGCGATACCGTCATATCAGCCTACATCACCGCCACAGATGGGTCGACGTCACTCGGACCAGCGAGAAACGCTCAGATCTCGCGGGGCCGACGACGATGATGACGATGACCCGGACCGGACAATCCGGGGCCTATCCCACAACAGTTTTGTTCGGGAAAAGGCTGCCTCGGTCCATCCCGCCGAGGGCCTTTCGCGTAGAGCTACTACCACCTCATTCCGGTCAGGTTCGACCACTCCCCGGTCGATTGTGTCGCAGGACCCTGGGGACGTGAGCGCGTACACCAGACGCAGGACCTCGATATCCGATGCGATCGGCCACCGAACGACATCGTACAAGCAGTCTAATCTCGGTTATGGCCAGTACCGATCACCCGTCTACCACTCTTCACCGTTGGCGCCGAGGGCAGAGCCACAGCAGGCCGCAGACTACGGGCACGGGCCTGAAGGGACGGAGTCGACGGCCTCGACGACGGGCCCGTCCACGGTATGGGACGAGCTGGACGACCTGAAATCGCGCATCAACCGCCTGGAGCTGACCGGGAAGCTCCCCTCCACGTCGGGCGCGGCGATGTCGCGCGTATCCGACGACCGACCGTACACGGCCAACACGACCGCTACCAACGTCTCGAGTTCGCCGAAGCGAAACGGCGGACCCGCGACCAACGGACAGCAAGCCGACGCCAGCAGCACCGTATCAGTCGGCCAGAGGGAATCGCACCCGCTGCTCCACCAGGCTCTCGCAAAGTCCAAGGCCCTGCTCGGCTCGGATGCGTACTCGGCACTCGAGATGGTCGCCATGGACTCCCTAGCCCTGCTCTCGCTGATGGGAAGCGCCGGGCAGCCGGGCCCGATATCGAGCGGGGCCAGCACGATCGGCACCTCGGGCGTCACGGACCGGCAGCTCCGGCGGAAGGCGGACGGCGTGTGCCGGAGCATCACGGAGCTGTGCCTCGCCCTCAACGAGGAGTACTCGCGCGCCTCGGTGTTTAATTTCAGCGCGCAGCAGGCGGAGGGCCCGACGACGCCGACGCTTGTCAACGGGTTCAGCGGGGCCGCGGCGCAGCGGCGCCCGAGCGCCATTGCGGAGCAGACGGGCCTGCGGGTCGCGACCAGCCCCCGCACGCTGACGAAGCTGGAGGAGAGGCGGAATAACTTGCTCAACAGCAGCTCGATACCGAGCCCCCGCCTCACGACGCCGTCGCTATCCCTCGCGTCGCTCGCGCCGCCGGCGGACGGCGTGGGGAGGCGGTCGTCGCTCCTGATATCGCGCCGCCGCGCGGGGACGGAGGAGCCGGATGACGGTAGGCGGTCGTCGCTTCTTCTGAGGACGCGCCGCGCGGAGACGGAGGAGCCGGGCGAGGGCGGTAATGGCGCGAGGAAGACGTCGCTGCTGCTGCGGCCGAGGAGGGGGACGGTGGGGGAGGATGATGAGCGCGCGCCGTCGAGGGCGGGGACGGAGGTGCCTTCGGCGAGGGCTGTGTCGAGGGATTATTCGACTCCTGGGGCGGCGAGGGAGTACTCGACTCCCCAGGCCTCAAGGGAGTACTCGACTCCCCAGGCCTCAAGGGACTATTCGACTCCGGGTGCCTCGCAAAACCACTCGACACCCGGAGCCTCGAGAGAATACTCGACCCCCGGAAAGGACCCCTCGTCCCTGACGACCTCCGCCCTTCCCCGCCGCCGGCTCGGGGCCTCTACAGCCCACAGCTCGCGGTTCGGCATCCCCTCGACCCCAATACCCGCCTCCGCGCGGCGCTACGCCGAGGCCAACGGCGGCGGCAGCGCAGAGAGGCCGACGGAGGAGCGCACGCCGGCGACGAGGCCGTACACGATTGGGCAGACGGCGCTGCTGAACAGGACGGCGAGCGTGAATAGGAGGCCGAACACTAGTCGAGAGAGTGGGCAGGGGCCGTCGCAGGTGTCCTACCGATGACGAGAGCATGAAACTGCACATAATGTTTTCTTCCTTTTTTTGTCCATACTCTATTCTGTTTCTCTTTTTTTTGGGTCGTCCCCCTCTTTTCATTTGTCTAGCTAGTTCCTTGATGATTATGCCGGGCACCAACCAGACATGAGTGTATCACCAACCGCACTTCCGTTTTTTTCTTGCGTCTTTTTCACCTTTCTTTCTGCATCTCTCTTATCCTCTTGGTCTTTTTCTTCCTTTTTTTTTTTTTTTTTTTTTTTTTTGGTTTKTTTTTGGTTTGGTGTTGTGGTTTGGTTTAAGTTTATCCTTGTGTTGCGCTTTTTTTTTTTTTTTTTTTGTTTTTT
>JAGFNX010000521.1:0-12686 GCA_017657125.1 Scopulariopsis brevicaulis
GCTAGAGCACCGTTGCGCCAGGTAACCATCGCACTTTCCCCCCCCCCCCCCCGCCCCAATCCCCCCAAACTGTACGAGCAGTGTATAACCGTCCGCAGACTGCTCCGACTCTCAAGCACCCCCAATGAGAATGAGGACGAAAACCACGACGATAGCGACAGTGACAGCCTCGACGACGACAAGGCCCTGGAGGACGATGACGACAACTTCGAAGACGTCTGGGTCTTGCTCGGTTTCCAGGAGCGAGGGCTCAAGGACTACTTCCGCCCCGTCGATAACCCCGGAGGCGACAAGCTGCGGAGCTCCTTTTCCTTGGGCCACGCCATCGTCTTTGAAACCATGGCGTCCATCCTGTGTAACAGCGCCGACGAAGGCGTCGACGCCGGCGAGAAGCTGCTACAGAGCAACGTAGGTAGGAACTGGGTACATCACCTAGGAGAAATCGAACCTACGAACCTCACCGTGGAGGAGAAGGCTCGCGTGATCGAGTCCATCTGCAGCATCCTGTCCAATATTGGAGGCTCGATCCGGAAGCTGGAATCCCAATGTCTCGCCGCCAACGTAAAGCAGCCCGCGTGCGTCCTCGGCAACACGGAAACAACCATCGACGATGCCGTATTCTGCCTCCGACAATGGGCCGTGGTCGCCTTGGAGCTCCCTCCGTCCTCTATCTCAGGCGCCACTCTCGCCTGGATGCGGCCCTTTGCGCGGCAACCCCGGTCCATCTTCATCAAGCTCGCCGACGCGCACGTCACTAACTGGCTCGCGGGTTACGGGAACCAGAGCGACTACAGCCTCCACGCCTGCTTCATGTTTGCTCACGGGGCGCTGTACCTCGGCCGCGAGTTGCCTGCCGTGCAGCAGAACGAGCAGCTGAGGAATTACTTCGCGGCGCGTGCGGACAACGGCAGGCTCGCGGGCATTGGGACCGCCACCGTGGAGTCCTTTACGGTTGTTTCCAAGGCCTTTCTACACATCGACATGACGGCACAATCCTATCTCTCCATAGCACTGTCAATGTACTATGACAATATGCTCCCGTCCGCTCTTCGGCAGCTAGACCTAGCCATTCAGCACGCCGACACGGACTTAGTTGAGATGGAGATATGGATGAGGGCGGCGGAGATTAAGCTCGAATTTGTGAATAGGAGGAGGGCCATTCCGGAACCCAGGGCGGCGGGGGAAGAGCGAATAGACGCCGAAGCCGGTGACAGTAACGAGTCCAAAGCGAATCCTTGCGGTGAGGAAAACACAGAGAAACCTGAGCGCGAGATGACATGGGATGAGGAGTGCGACCAGTGGAATAGAGAGTCCCTTGATGCAGCAAACCGGGCCGCAAGAATTGCCGAGACCCTGCCACCAAGCGCCCTAGAAGACGGCAAAGTCCGGATCATAGTCCGCGACGTCTGGATGCTCAGGGCCAAGGCAGAGCTCATCTTGGGAGACTCTTCAAACACCGTCGCCTACTGCGAGAAGGCCGCGGGTGCCTGCAGGAAGGACGATGCGATGTGGCACTTTAACATATTCAGGCCGCTTGGGGAGATGAAGGAGTGGGCAACATTCATCGACGCTGTCAAGGCGCTGTCCATCAACAAGGCCTATTGCTGGATGTACCTGGAGCACTATGGGAAGGAGCTCCAGATCGCTGCAAAGGCGACCGGGCAGGTCGAATGGCTCCTCGACATGTACCGGGATGCCGCCATGATGGAGGAGGTTCGGGGGCTGTACTCTTCCATTTTGATTAATTGGGCGAGCTTCTACCAGGTCATAGGCACGTCGGATGCTACCCTGAAGGCCAAGGTGCTCTTGAACAAGGTCGTCGACTCGCACGGCATGATGCGCCACCTCACGCAAGCGTCCTTTAGCCTCTCGGACATTCTTCTCGACGAGTTCCGCCACACGACCCGGCCGAGCGAAAAGATGGCGGCATACCGCGAGATGCAGGACCTGGTGAAACGGATAAAGGAGACCATGGGCACCGAGTTCGACCCGACGCAGTCGCAGACCATGATTCCCCTCGCGCACATGACGCGCAAGATGGACGCCTTTGAGTTTCAACAGAGCCTCGAGCGGACGTTTGCCGGGTGCGTAGAGGCACTGACGGACGAGGTTGGGTGGAACGACAAGCTTAGCATGAGGGTCCTGGCAAGGGTACTGGCTCTCGTTGGCCTGGAGAGGGACGCGCAGATCGCTGCAACTTGTCAGGTTTATGTTATCAACATAGAGATATTCGACCGGGAGAATGAGTGGAGGGTGATACATAGTGATGACGACGAGCCGTCCGAGGAAGGCGAGAGTGGTGAGAGCGATGACGAGGTTGAGGCAAACATCGATCCCATGGTGGACGACCCAGAGCCGCCGGCATCGCCTGGGCTTAAGGAGGAGAAGACCAATGATGAAGATGCAGGAAGCGAAACAGGGGAGACGGAGGAGACAGCGGAAGGAGGAACCAGCGACATAGGCGATACAGGCGGGATGGTCGCAACCGGACACCTAAACTGGGCTGGCGCACCGATCATCTGCAAGGGCTGTGACGATGAAATCTGCGACTGGACGGGCGGTCCTGTATATCTCTGCTACTACTGCGCCGAGGTCGACCTCTGCCAGAAGTGTTTTGTCAAGCGGGCTAAGAAGATTTCGGGGGAGCCGATCGGGGACGGGGACTGGCGTCTTCCCTGTCCCGACGGCCACAGGCACATCCAGGCCCCGGTCCAAGGATGGAAGGAGCTGTGGGACGGAAGTTTTGTGATCGACGATCAGAAGATACCGTTTGCTCAGTGGCTGTTGGAGTTGAAGGAAAAGAGGTGGCCGGAGGCTTGGGAGAGGTTCTGGGCTGACGAGCAATGATCAAGGGGTCTGTACTGGGGTACATTCCGTGTGTCTGGCCCATGTTTCCACGTGGAATACTACTTTGCGTGCTGTTGCTCTTCGTATCCCCGACACATACAGGGAGACAGGAAATGGATTAGAACTCGGTGAGACGTCAATGAAGTGGCAGGCAGTACTGAAAGCAGTTTGTCCGTATGGAGAGCCCTGTGAGAGAATGTTGATATTTCCGTAAAGTACTGTTTCCGCCCTTCTTACTATCTGAATCTCATCGCATGTAGGGAGCCCAGCCACAGTCCCAAGAGGCCGGGAAGCGCATTTGGATATGGAAGTATTGTCACCGCAGTTCCGGCCCAGCTCGGCACATAGTGTTTAATTTATGCACCGAGTCATGTTTGAATGAGTCTATAAAGGACTATAGGCCCTGAATCCTCGCAGTTCAATGGCGCATATCGGGCCTTCTCAATTTAGCTTTTGACAAGATTTTGTTCTTTCATTCTTCGTGGCCTCTTGGTCGTTTATGTGCACCTCGTTGCTATAGTAATGGTATCAACTGTCCCCTGAGCCGCAAAAGCGTGTTAGTCAAGGGGGCACTAGTTGGAACGCCTTTAGAGTATTACTTTCTAGAATCGTTGGCCAAGTGAGCATGAACACTTTTACTTCAACGTTGTTGGGAGTTAAGAAGGGGGTTACATCCGTCGTTCTCAGCAGGCTCGGAATGATCCCTTTCCAACCAGTGTCTCTGTGATACTCTAACAATCGGCTGCCAATATGTCCACCGTCCTCAGGTCACTGGTTGAGAAGCTCTCCCTATCAGACGCAGAGGATGTGGCCATGGAGACTATTATATCCCGCGAGCTTGCCTTTAGGAGCCCATGGCTGTATTTTCCGGGTCCTATCGAGCCGCAGAACGCTTCTATGAAGTTACCGGTGATCACGACGGAGATGTTCCCTCGGCCGAGCTCTACGGGTAAGGCGCAGGCTAGGTATTACGTCAGATCTCATCAGGATCGCCCGATATCTCATTAGTCTCCACCCTGCCTCGGGTAGATCCCGCCGCCCAAAGAGTTTGCTTACATCCACTTCACTCTGAGCTCCTGGATTAGTCGATTTGCTGTCCGGCGTCGACATTGTCAAGTTTGGTGAGAACAGTTCCAAAGTTTTGATACGTTTGGATAGTTTAGACGCTTTTGTATTATGTCCCTGCCCGTTTGTTGTATTCCCTTTATTCCACCATGTCGGTAATCAGAATCTGTATGTCATTACTCGGTATCGGAGCAAAAGCTGCCGTTAAATTATACTGTACAAATGTGTTCGTTTATGGGTATCCGTAAATGCTCAGTTCAATATTAGTTCGAGGATGCCCCCTGTGGGTCGCCCCACTCGAAACCTCTGCCCTCCTCTTAGTCGTCCGCTTCATTTCCATTACCATACCCCGAGCAAGGCAACATATCATGACTCTTACCAACTCCCGACCCCACTTAATCGAAAAGCAGATATTATTTACATCACCCGTGCCCCGACTGATTTATCTAGAGCCTTGACGATCAGTCTTCGCAAGCCACTCCTCGCTCTCGTTCGTATGCCCCGTCTGCATACGGTGCGTAGTCACGACGATGTCACCCCCGGAAGTTGGAGGCGATTCCCCTTCCGCCGCGATGGAGACACGGTACCCGTACACATCGTCGCGGAGTCCTTCGTTGGGCGTCGGGGACCGGTCTTGCCGCGAGACGGTGTGCGTTTTCGATTGTACGATTCTCGACGGTATAGGCGGCATGTTGAGTTCGTCGGCCCGAGACGGGTAAGCCGATGTGGTCCAGCCGAACTTATGCGCAATCATCCTGAAGAGGGGCCGGGTCGTCGCGAGAGACCCGGCCGAGATCGCTAGGCCCTGTTCTGCCGTGCTCCAAATGGCTGGTTGATAGAGTTAGACGGCTTGTCCTACTAAAAGCATCACTCGCGGGCGGGATCTTCACATACCGGTATCCAGCGTATCCCCTGGCGAGACGCGTGCGTCGTTAGTGAAAGACTCCCCCTGGATTAGTCGGTCGGCAAGTACGTACATAAAAAGTCCGGACTGTTCAGCTTGAGTAGGTAGGGAAACCGGACGACAACGGCCGCGCTGGCGCTAAATCACAGTTGTCAGTTTGGTGCGGGAGAAGTCCGGGCGTCGTTAACGTACATGCAGCCCATACACAGGAGAGGGATCAGGGCTAATTTGTCCCTTTGCTTGATATTGAGGTTCCAAACGAGGAACATTGGGAGGATGACGAAAGTGAGGTCGGTTATAATTGCAAAAACGCTGTAGATGATTGCCATGATGACGACAATGTTGGGGTCAATGCATCGGCCGTCCCCGTCCTTATCCCAGAAGTACGAGATCGGATGGCACTGGAACAGGGTCATGAAAAAGAAGGTGAATCCGGCGATGACGCTAATGAGCATAGCCACGTATATGATCCATTTGTGTATCCTGTCGAAGACGATTCGAAGCAGGAAGATGCCGATCGAGATTTTGGATGCCATCATCGCCATGGAATAGCCGAGATAGCAGAGCCACCAGTACTATATCCTCGGGTTAGCAACATAAAACCGGGAACAGGGGAGTGGTTCTGGTCGCGTGCTGACCCTCATCGCTGTCTTTATCTGGATGTCTTCGAGGTCTGAGTGATGCTTGCCGGTGCCATGGTAAGCGCCACCAATGGAGAAGGCGCAGTACGCCTCGAAAATGGCCTTGATTGTCGAATATGGTTAGCAAGGGTAATCAGGGCCAGAGCATTCCAAATATGTCAGCCCCTCCGACGCTCAGAGAAGGCCTGTCGCATACCATTGCCACCACCATCACCAAATCGTCGAAAGAAAACCTCTTGACTATGAAGATCCGAACATAACTTCGGAGCAGAACGGTGAGGAAGGCCAGGACGGCGAAGAAGTAGTTGACCCCCAGCAGTTCGGGGGCGCGGTTCGGGATGTCGTCCGCCATCGTGGTAATCCGTAGGCCGAATCGTCAGATGTTGTCGATGGTAGTCGGACCGCCGACCGAGCAGCGATCGACTGCTGCTGTGTGGTTTCAAAATCGAGGCCGAATGTCGCTCCTCCGTTATTCGGGGAAGGTCTGTGGAGATATAGACGCGACGAATGCAGGCCGATTCTTTCGCAGGGGTGCGGATATCTGGTCGCCGCGCTCCGCCCCTGAGCTGTCAGATGCGTCGATGCCGGTGGGCTCGGTACCCACTCAACACCACAGCGCATGCAGCCAAACGTTTATGCGGTTCAATGTTTCACCGTCGAAAATGCAGACACCAAGAGCTGCTGCAGTCCTCGTCACTCGTGAGCGATGTCGAAAGCCCGCCCGGTGGTGTGTGGACCTTCGGTGCAGATAAGAGGATCGACCAACAAGTCCCGCGTGCGCGCGGCTTTCTTGTTTATTATGTTAAACAAGAATATGACCGACCTGGGGGAGATATTTTAGGGCTCGGGGCGGACATTTGCCCAAGTTAGGAGCTGGCCAGTGCTCTTATGCTCCATTCCCCATCATGGGTGGGGATAGTCCGGCATGGTGTCCCACCGCCACGGTCTGAGCAGCCAATCGAGATGAGAAGGCCTCCCCGCCCCGCCCCCCTTTAACTGTTAGAGTCAAAGCGCAAAGAAAAAGGGGATCTGGCGACGTTGAGAGTCCAACGCCGTCGCGTGGCGTCTGCGGGGAACCCAATACGCAAATCATTCCGCATCTGTTTGAAGCTGAACAGCGCTGGGAGGGACTTGGCTTGTTTTGGCAGATGATGTGCCACGGATTCTCCAGGCCTCGGTACGCTCGCTGCTATCTTACCGATTCTATGCAACCCTGGGCCACATGGCGGCTTGGCGATCTGCGGCCACGGGGAGTTATCTCCGCGGTGCTCTGCCATCCCCCCTTCCTTGCCGACATGTGAAACGACATCAGCGCGCCTGCCGTGGAGGGCACTAGAGGGGCTGCTCCACTGAAAACGTGTCGACTAAGGAAAGTGGAGGCCGGGAGCCTGGAGACTCGTCTTGGGTCCATGTCCGGCTTTATTCATCCTGTTTCCTTGGCAGACGAGGCACTAGCGTGCGTGTCGGTTACGGACAGTGGAGACTGGGGGAGAGTGGGAGACCCGCCTGCCTTCTTAATCCCCTCCTCTCGGCAGACGAATGCTCACGGGACCAAGCCACGCTGCGCCCGTTATGGAGGCAATTGAAACATTTCGGGGTCGCCCACCTGAACCGGCCATTGTTGGGGAGCCCCTTCCGGCGTCGGCGCGATCGCCTTAATCCTTGTCGCCCGATCACCACCGTCAACATGGGTTCTTGTTGGGAACGTCGACAACCCCTGGCCATGAGCCCTGCAATAAAATCTGCCGGACAGGGATATGAGGTGCATCGCCAATGCCGGGCGGACGGAAGCACCGTGAAATCTCCGCGGCTCATCAACAGCTCGCCGCTCCGATGCGGCGCCCCACAGATTGCCTCGAGCAGTTCCCTGTCCAATCTACGTAATCGATCGGGCCGACACCATGCACGTGGCATGACTAAGACCAAGGGGTCTGGGATCGGAGAATTTCAACGCGTCTCCGTGACACGCGGGAAGAGGGAATTCCTGAAATTATCGAGAGCATCTACTTGTACGCTGGGGCGGAGGGTCCCGAAATTAATGAGCTTCTCGCGTATTCGTATAGGCGAATCTCTATTTCAAGCAGAAAATCGGCGTGTGCGATACGTAGGTAGTGTACAACTTAGGGTGCCCCTATTCAAAACACTAGCCTGATTCGGTTAAAAAGTATCCTACTAGTAGGCCTGACCGTTGAGGTCTCCATATGAACTATCTGACAACGGCTACGAGGTGGCGATTCCACGGAACCCTTCCGCAAAGCCAAAAGAAAATAAAAGAAAAAAAGATGCCAAGAGCAACTGCCGTACAAGTGCTTAAAGCTCTTGGCCCTGCGCGATAAAGGGGCAACGATAGAGGCGAAACCCTCAGGCTTTCTCACATAACCGGAAGATCATATCGAGTATTTACTCTACGAACCCACCAATGATATTACCACGTCTCGGTAGTACAAGCAGGAGATTGCGAGTAAAGAATGTCATTTTGGCCAAGTTGACGAGAATCCCCCAGACATACTAGGCGTTAGCCGTATACTCAAGTACAGCCACAACCTCGTCTCGACTAGAACCAAACTCTCTCCCAACCAGCAGAGTGAGGTTCTCCGAGGTGACGAAGCGCGCAACATGCTCCAGATACTGCCTTGAACCGATGACAATACCACGCGCGACAGTCCCCTTGGAGAGCGCCAGCGTGGTCATGCCGAGTGCAAGGAGGGGGATAAACGAAATGGTGCCACCGTGTGCGAGAACGTTCAAGCTCTATGCGGCTGCCCGTCGCAGGATCTCGTCCGACGATAGCGTGGTGCTGGTCACGGCGCCCGCGGTTTTGGATAAAGCTGGGCTGCGATCGACAGTAGGCTAGGTGCTTGGTTTTTCATAGGCCCCATGTGACGTGTGAGAAGAGGATGGACCCGTTCTCCCGAGGAAGATAACCGCCGAGGCTGTGGTGGAACATTCAGTATATCGCCATCCACGCCTTCCATCCCCGTGCGAGCCAGAGATAATAGCTGTCCACAGCTCAGGGCCATTATTTGGGCACCTCGACGATAATCTGGCAAAGAGCTATCACACATCACCCTGACCTTTGTTTTTACTTTTCCAGGACCGTATCGATTAAAAGTGAGGTTTAACGAAGTGACAACTCTGCGACCTCGCTTGGGGTCATCTGATCAGGGATTTTGTCCTTCACCACGAAGGGGTGCTCAGGGTCGGCATTGTCTTGCGTCGGGTTATACGGCGACTTAGTGCTGCCGTTGGGGGCCTTGGCTGAGTGAGTTTATGATATATCCAGACCTTTCTATAGAGATACCAATATATATTCATTTATAACGCACCTATGTACGTTTGTGCCTCTGGTATGGTTATAGTCACCCGAAAACACGCTAGACATGTTGACCCGGCAAACTCGAGAGCAGAGCCCGCTGCATGGCATGACCGAGGGACTAAAATCAAGGCACACGTAGATCCAGGGAGATAGATTTGGACTCTACGCAATAGGTAAATGTTTCTCAATGCATCAGTAGCGGCACTCGGATAGGAACGCTGACGCCACCTTGCTTAGCTTTGACTCCCTCTCAGAAAACTGATCCGGCTTAAGCGAACACAGCCGCACCGTTGGAGTAAGGGTGATTGGGGTTGTTAAGGTGGACTCCTCACACATCGTGTCTACGTCGAGGCAGACAACATCAGTGCTAAAATCTCCTTCCAGTGACACCTCGAGTGAGATTTCACGCCTGATTATGGTAGGTAGAAACTATGGACATGCGTGTTTAGCTGAGGCGTCGAGACAGCCCGAAATCGCGAGCCCGAATCATATTGCGAGAGACGGGCTTAGATTCTACGGTTCATGTGCTTTCGATTATAATAGACTTAGGAGAGATGCGAAAGGACTCCTTCGCCGATCCACTCCTGGGCCTGGTCGAGAAGTATCGGGACGCTTGGGGAAGGTAGTTCTGGCCCGCCGCTGCAGCGATTGGATTCAGACCCTGCGACTTACTAGCCTCGCCTTGCAGCGCCGCGTTGTTCTCTCCCCCGGACTGACCTGACTCTCTAGCCGTCCTCAGGTGCACGGGTGTGGATATAGTTGCATGCCTCACTAGAATCAACAATCAAATTTACGTCGATCACCGGCTCGTTGGAGACAAAACCTGTAGTTTAATGTGTGCCGTAGACCACGGCAACGACTATATGTGGCGCACCTGCAAGCTTGCATAGGCGGGCAACGATCATCGCCGAACGGGAATCCCTTCAGGACGGCTTTTAGAAGCAGAAGATGGCATGTCAGACTAGGAATAATTAGGAAATCTTTATACCGAATTCACATCGGGTAAGTGAGCAGGTCATTGTCGATATTCCAAGGGGCTCGCGGTAGGATCTGGTCTCAATATACATCGCAGCCTCTAGCACCTCTCCCGTCATTGGTTTCATAAATCCACGGACTCGACGAGTTCATTATTGGGCGAGCTTCGGGTCTCCTACAGCGCTCGTAGTTTTTCACATGTACCGGAATAGCAGAGGCACTCGAGGCCGCCAAATAGAGAATGGTGATATAAGATCGCGGGCGGTATTTGAAGCGTGGTGTTGTATATCCATATTACTTTGGTCCGTCGAGTCCCTACCCACAATATCTATGATGGAACTTCGCAGTTGAGACGACGGTGGGTGAAGTGCAGACGGCGAGGCTAGGTTGTACGAAGTAAGTCCCGAAGGATTGCGTCCTTGTCCCCATAGAGTTTCTCATTGGTTGGCCCCTGCTCTTGTAGCTCCTTAAATACCACACACCCTGAGATGACATGAGCTAGAGGGTTTAAGGTACGAATCCAATGAGCATTGTTTGAGACGGCCTCCGTATATAAGTTCGTCGCCGAGAGCAACAAGACCGGGGCAATGCCGAGACCTTCGAAGCTGGGCAGGAGTTCACTTATATTGTTACTGTCGTCTTATGCTTATACGGAGCGGGCTGTGCAGCAGCAGCATCGCTAATCTTATAGGCTCAGCAGCACCTGTAGCAAAGGAATATCCGTTCCTGCAAGCCACACGACAGAGAACGGGGCCATTCGTCCAGTACATCGGGGCTGACGGCGGCTAATAATAGCATAGCCGCTCCTACCGAAAAGGCTTTTATGAGAAGGCTACTTCACTTTCGTGACTCAATCATCCCTCTCGCTCAACTCAGTTCTCTCTCACTGGAAGAATCTGTGTTGCATTTACATCCGACACACGAACGCCCGCTGCCTTCGAGTCAGACGCCTCGTTTGCCACGAAGCTTAACGAGCAGTTACCATTCGCGTTAGCCTATTAGAGCATTAGCCTTTCATCCAATACCTAAAATCTACGAAGCTGGTGTTAAACCCTTAACACTCGAACAACCGCCGACAAACCAGTCGCTGCTACCCAAGAAACACTCGTCAAACCAGCACACAGCAGAATGGGTGCGGGACCATCAGATAGACTATGGCCATGCGACAAACGGACTTTGAGGGTGAGTTTCCTCAACGGGTACGAGTCCGACAGGCAAACTGTCAAGTACCTTGTCAAGAAGCATTACAACTCCCTTCCCATGCGCCTGCGCTTCGAGTTTCCCTCACAACGGAACATATACTCTTCCGACATTCGCATTGAATTCGCGAACCACTCATCCTCCTACATTGGGCGCCAAGCTGAGGGGTACCCCGGGCAAGCTACCATGTGGCTCAACATGTACCCCAGGATGCATGCGCAAGAAGCGGCGCGCGACAAGGTTCAGGCCGACGTTCTCCACGAGTTCGAGCACGCTCTGGGCCTGGTGCACGAGCATAAGCACCCCGGGTGCGGGGCGACGTGGAACTATGGCGCGCTGATGGGGAAGAACGGATGGGGCCTGTCGATGGTGCGGCGTAACTACGACGCCAACACGCAGAGTGCGCTCGCCACTCTCCGTGGGGATATCCAAGCAGCCGGTGGGCTCGGGAACTCCGGTACGCGTCAGCGGGAACAAGTCGGCTGTTGTCAGTGGCGGGTACGTTGTGGTGAGCGGCAATGCCTCCGTGACCATCAACGGCGGCGAGCATGTGGTGGTCAGCGGAAACGCCAGTGCGGTTGTCCACGGCGATAGCACCGTCAAGGTCAGTGGCAACGGGTCTGTTAGGGTAAATGGAAGTGGTACGGCGGAAGTGAGTGGGAACAGTACGGCAGTATTCACCGGCATGGGGACGGGGAAGGTCTGCGGGAACGGGACCATTCAGTCCAATGTGTATTGATGAAGTCGTGGTGCCCGAGCAAAGGCGTAGTGTCCAATGCACCTCTTGAAGGCCTCCCGCACGGAAAACTGATCCTGGAGCCTGGGGCATATCTTGAGGCGCTCGACAAGCTCAATGGAGGTGTTAAACAAGACCTAATAGTAGTGCAGGGCATCAGAGAGCTGTCTTTTCGTTTCAGAACCCGTTGGAATCGATGGTGATGGCCTCTAATGCGTTAGGGTTGGCGGTTTCCGAGTCTTTATTTAACGCGCGTGTGATTCTCAGACACTACTCGGCAAAGATAGGGCGGGAACGAGTAAGGTCGGTCCGCTCCCTGAGCATGCTGATGACGCTGGAGGCCTCCGGGTCGTAGCAATCGCTAAAGCGGCCGAGTATCTCCTAGCAAACCTTGAAAAGCTTCGTTCGTCTGAAGTTGACTCTTAAGGAATTGGGGTAAATAGGCACGACACGCTCCCTTGGATTATCACTTATGTCGCAGCTGTTTGTTCCCATAACGCGTGTATGTGCACATGAAGGTCTTTCTCCTTCGTTAGCCGGCGACGGGTGTGGTAGAACTTGGCAAGCCGATCCTCGAATTTCACGCAGCTATCGGTTTACTTGGTAGGGACGGTGATATCCTCGTCAGAGGAGAAAAGAGACGGTGGAAACCTGCGAGGCATCCACTGCATGAGACGGCTTATGTCACGCTATCGATGTTATACAACCCAAAAACATGGGATACTAGATAATACTTGTCTGATTAAATATGTCAGCGTTGCATGAGATGAGACCTATCTCTTCGTGGTACGAAAACAACCCCTGGTAGTCCTGTGACGTGGTATTACTGCGCGCAGTGATCAGCAGGAATGGACAATGACTCCAAGTAGAGACCGCCCTTTTCGTAACCATGGCCATCTGGGAGAGTATTCCGGGAATAGTCTCAGTAATGGTCATGATGGCTGTCTGGTTGTAGTATTTTTTTGTTGTTGTTGTTGTTGTTGTTTGGGTGGGGGGGGGGGG